>VZUI01038859.1:0-26565 GCA_013401135.1 Cettia cetti | reverse complement strand
CCTCTCCTCTCCTCTCCTTCTTTCCTTCTTTTGCCTTTTTTTCCCTTTTGCTTCCTCCAGTCCTGTCACTGTCACTGTCACAGAGGGCAGAGATTGGAGCTGCCCCTGTGCTGCCTCTTGGGAGGATGGTGAAGACCACGATGAGGTCTGGCCTCAGCCTCCTCCAGGCTTGGCCACTCCTCACACACCTGCCCCTGCAGACCCTTCACCATCTGCTGATCCAATCTGATGAACTTTTTCATCTGATTTAGATTCAGTGCTCTTGCAGTGGCACTGGTAGCTACCCTGAATGCAAAGTAAGTGAGAATTAGCTATTACTGTTACAGCAAGAACCTGGCAATGCTTGCCTGCACTGTCTGGACACGAGAAACGGGGATTCAGCTCCTCTTCGCATTTCAGAGAGCCCAAAGGATTCTAAATGCCTTCATGCATTTGCCATGAAAAAATGTCCTTTAATAAAAAAGGAAGGAAAAGTGAGGTACAGCCAGCGGCAGGGGGACCCTCTGTTGCCAAGTTCCCCACAAGCTCTGAAGGAGGAAGCTGAAGCAGTTTGCTCTGCTTGATCATTGTGGCAATCAGGCAGCTTATTTTCTGACCTTCAGGGATCTGGCTCCATATCAAAAGGAAAGTAAAAGCAATATAAATCCATGTGAGGAGATAGTTTCACTGAAACTTGTATGTCATGGTTCAGAAATACAAGAAGCCATGCAGGCCCAGAGGGAAGGATGGATCACAAATGGCAATTTCCACACCCATATATACAGATTTATCCAGGTACATGCCAAAACTCATCCAACTGCCCACAAAGATCTGTCCCACATAAAAGCAACAGATGAATGACAATCTCTCCTTAAAATGGTAATTAAATTGTACAGAATGCAAAACAAAGTTAAATGTCATTATTAAATCCTCAGATTAAAAGCAGCATCTGGGAGGACACCCTAGGAGATCTCTGTGTGTGCGTCCTGTGTTGTGCCCTGGTCTCTGGACATCTGCTGTTTGTCACTGCTTATGTCAGCATTTGTTTTGACCTGATACACCCATTCTCAGTTTCTTCTTTGGATTTATATCATATCTGTTTAATCATGACTGGAAATTAGTAATTTCAGTTACAATGATTTCAATCATCCTGCTCTGTGTGCCATAACCAGAACCAGACTTCATAAATTCTTATTTATTGGCTGAAAATACAAGGACTTTGTTGCATCCATATTGAACAAAAACATTGCTTGGAGCATAAAAAAAAGAGTGGGGGAAAGTATTTTCACACAGAAAATTGTTTTAACTTTAATCCATATATTAATATTTCCTTCATTTTTGTCTTGCAAACTGTATCTAATTAATTTTTTCTCTTGCAATTATTTTTTTAGACTGTCAGGGAAAACTTGAATTTCTTTTGTTCAGCTACATTGCATTATGCTAAGCAAAATCATTAAATCCTCAAAGTGAATAACATATGCCAGTGGCATCTTGCATACATTATTTGCACAACTGGGCAGTTTGCATCAGTCTCCTTTCAGTGTGCACCTGAGCCTGCTTTGTAGGGATTGAAGAAAAATTGAAATTCCTCAGGAATATTTGGTGAGCCATAGATCAGTTAGAGGTCATCATGTTATTTAGTGTTTTATGGTGAATAAATCAGATGCTCACTTCCAAATCTCCCTTTATTTGAGCTATAATACACCAAGTTCTTTATAGAAAAGGAATTTTTATGAACTGAAACTGAACCACATTATCCTGTAAAGTAATGGGGCAGCGACACATGTAATGAATAGGACATCACTCATTTTTTGTATTCTCTGCATCACAATGAGAGCACAAAAAAAAAACCTGAATCAAGTAGATGCTTCTCCCTGTGTACAAAAACAAAGCTTGAAGCAGTGAGGTGGGAGTTTTCACACCTGGTTTAAACAACTACATTAAGATGATTGTTCACATTCTCCATAAAAGGGGAGTGTCGACAGACTTCTAAATAAAACCCAGTCCCAGCAATAAAGGAAAATATCACCAAAAAATGTACAGTGGATTAAGAGAGGCAGATAAAACAAATATGTATTGGCCCTCAGAGGAGTTTCCTGTGGATGAGTATTGAGGTGGTGAGGTCTTAGTCTTCAGAGCCCCTGGAAAAGATCCTTTGAATCTGTCCCTTGGTTTACAACTGAAGCTTTTCTGTAACATCATGCACTTAATACTGCTTTTGATTTGTACAATTGTAAAATCCTTCAATAATACATTCCAAAACAGTTACAAGTCAGTCATGAAAGTAGAGGAGCCACATTGTACAGCCTGATTCATCACAGACTTCAGCTACTAAGGACATTCATCCACAACAATTAGCTTAATGCAGAGCAGGGTGTGGATTATGAAAAGTTCCTGTAAAATTACTTACTTGTTTCTTAGAACTTGTCTCATTATTTTGAGACATTAAAACAGGTTTAAGACAGGAGAGAATAATTCTCTTAATTTTTATAATAAATAATTATAACTTTATAGTGTTTATTTTTCTTTTCTTTTACGGTCAGACAAAAATTATAAATGGAGAGATTTAATTCTTATGAGAAATATTCTGTATGGTCAGGGATTCTCAGCTGATTGAGATTTAAAACACTTTTTTGACTGATTCTTAAATAAATTTTGGTATCTGCTGTAAGAAGTCTATAAATGATTTGATTAATTTTCTTATGCCCATTCCAGCCTCTTATCCTTGAAAAGAATGAACAAACAATTCCCTTCGTGAGCAATATAACAGCTGATTGTTCCTTCAAATATGCATTTTGTTGCCATTTCTTTTCCCTCAGTGTGCAGCTCTGAAGTGGCAGGAAGTTCACAGTGTAAATGGGTCTGAAAAAAACTTCAGTTTTCCAGCTTGGTCAGAAAAAATTTCAACCCTGCTCCTTCCATATTCAAAGAATTAAGAACTGTGAGATGATTTTTTTTTCATAGTCTAGTGTAAAAACAGCTCAGGCTCCAGACTAAGGGGATGATTCACTTATCTTAGAATTCAGGTGTTAGAAATTTAGGTGACTGACCTGGTTTGGAAAAAAATTTGGAAGGGAACTTCCAGAGGGATGTTGCCTAAAGGGCAAAATTCAGCAGCCTTCAACTCCAACCTGTTGGGGAGATAAACCTCCTTTGAGAAAAGTGGAAAAAAATGTTTCTTTAACAAGCAAAACTTTCACAAACATGAGAAAATTAGTAATATTGAACAGTGGAACCTCTCATTGTTTTGAAGAGATGACAAATTCAGAGAGAGTCCTTTTGTAGCTCAGAGTCCTTTCTGTGGTGTGTGCTTGGATTACTCTTGATAGCCCTCATGTTCCCAGACCAAACAAAAGCTGAACAGTTCAAAAAAGAAAAAAAGTCTTCTGGCTTCAGCTAACGAGAGAACAAGACAGCAAAAAAAGCAAGGGAAAACTCCCAGTCTGTCTGCAGAGCAGAGAACTCCAAGAGCATTGCTTATCTCTGTGTTTTGGAATAAAGCTGCAAAAAAAACATCCACTGCTTTTCCTTCTTCATCCTCTTCACTCTCAAATTCAGTTTTAAAAGTGCAGAACATATTTCCGGGCTGAACAGACCAATGGGGATAAAATTCATCATCATAAAGCCACCCCAGGACAGGTGTCTCAGGTAAAGTGACTGTCTGGGTATCCTGTCAAGGGTCTGGAAACAGATAAAGCATCCTGCCAGGGCTGGGGAACATCCCAGGCTGGGCCCATTGCTCACTCCACTCACTCAGGATGCCAGGCCACCTTGGGAATTCCAGGCACAGAAAATTCTCAAAATCTTGTGCACGCAGGCCCAAACGCAAAAAAGAATACAGGGTTCAGCTGGAGACCTTGGAAATGGTTTCCAAATTTAGAGACCATAAGCAAAAATGTGAATTTGTGGTTTAGATAGAAACATGTTAAGCTAGGTAGTAGAAAGTTTTAAAGTTTTAAAGTGTGGATATAGAAGTAGTTACAGAAATAATAAAAAAGTTTTTAGGTGTAGCAAGCAGTTTGTGTGTCACTATATGTTCAGATAAGATAATCCACATTACATCAGGACGTGTGACACGGTTTAATGAGCTATTAGTGTGAAAATAAAAACAATATTTGTGGCAGTAAATTATTGGCTAATAAACCTTTAAAAACTCCTGTAACCTGTGGTCTTGAGATCACTGACCACAGACAACTGACCTCTAACTTGTGCTGTGAAGACATTCTCACCCTTCATGAGACTGAAGCAATAAATGATGTTTTAAACATCTCTCAGTGGTCCCGTGCCTTTTACAGAAATCCCACAGGCACCCAGTTAGACTTTGTATCTAACTGGGCTTCAGAGAAAGTTACATATTAGAAAACTGCAAATCTTTTGCTTTCAAGCATTTAGCAAGTAGTACAGAAGGAAGCACATTTGGGAAAAAAAAAAGGCTGCTGTAAGATTTATCATTTAGTTTTTCTGTTTTACTGCTATGTCAATGCTGGGGTTTAAAGCAAAAAAGAGAAAGATGTTTTATAGATCAAATATTACCTTCACTAGAGGCATTGTGAAAAACAGATTAGAAGTAAATGATCTGTTTTGGTCTTCTTTTATTGCTCAAATTTAAAATAAAATAATAATGTTATTTTGTCTTCAAATAGGTTTAAGTATCATTGGTGAAAAGAAATCCTTGTACAAGACCTTTAAATAGAAGACTTTAGATTTGAAGAGTCTTATTTTTCTCTCGTTTTGTTTTTCTGCTTTTAAAAATCCATTTATTAACAATATCTGTTCTTCCTTTCCATCCTATGGAAGATAGAAAATAATCACATTTTGTCAGACTGCTGGAGAAAGTAGAAGCATGAGAGGGTTAAAAAATTATTTCAGAGAAACAGTGAATACAATAGAAATTCATTGCTATGTTTTCTTAAGAAATGGTTTCAGTGATTTTGTTATTATTAGTTCTGCACCTGTTTTGCTTGTAGCTGTTTCTGAGCTGATATTTTTGAAGTAATTTCTGCTTGTTCCCAAATCAATCCAAAACATGAACATAAAGAACCTCAGTCAATGAATACAAATATTATAAAATCAAATTAATCACAAAATCCCTTTAATAAATTCAAATTCATAGCGAGTATATTTTGTTCTGAACTGGTTACTAGTATTTCTCATTAGTGGATATTCCTTGGGTTTTTATTTGAAATCATTTGTGCTGTGTCTCAGCAACAGGGCCTTATTTACAGGTCTTGGTGTCTTTTAATCCCTTCAGTCCAGTTATAGTTAAACGACTCCTGGATATAAGTATAGCTAGAGCTTCCTGCATTAGAAACACCTGCACAAAACTGGTGGCAAGTATTGCTATTCAGAAAGTATTCATGGCTTTCCCAAGAAATTTGTGAGATAAATTACAAGGAAGAAACTAAAGAGCAGGTTGGCCTTGCAACAGAGAACATGATAAACCTGATTTGCCAATAGCATAAAAGACTTCTGAAAAGTACAGATATTACTGCAGATTGAAGACATCAGCTCTCTGGCAGCTATGTGAAAGTCCTTGAAAAAGCTAAAAAAAATTGGGGTTTTGCCTAAACAGAGGCTTATAAACTCACAGGCTGAAAAGCAGAGGAAGAAAGGACTGAAAAATAATGCAACTTAGCTTACCTGTGAAAAGTGTGGAGCTAATTTGACATAACAAATGATGCCTTAAGTTCTAACTTTCATGTTTTTCAGATTCTGTGCTGCCCAGGGGTGAAGTTCTGAGCCTCATATTAAGTCCTAGTCAGCTCTTTTCACATAGCACTTAGACAAAACAAATCCTTTCCCTGCTGGAGACCAAGGAGAACTTTCAGGCCCAAAAGCACAAACAATGATTTTTGTTTATGAAGGGACAAACGAGAAGAATGGGACTCCACAACCTGAAGCTGTAATTGGATAATTAAACTCCAATGTGCAAATGGACCAAAACTTATTAAAGTGTGAGACTTCATGACCCATTGTCCATTTTGTGACCATTTTGGGTCCACCTTGGGTGTAGCCCTGGCCAGGCTCTTGTCCTGCCCAAGGTGTTTCCTAAAGTCCTTTCAATAAAGATCTTTATTCTCTAGCTCTGTCCAGTCTCTCTTTCAGGTCAGCCTTCCCAAGGCATCACCTGCAGGCTTTGATCATGAAGTCACATCTCAGATGACACGGTCTGTGACACTATTTGTGCTCTGGATCAGAGGGCAATCTCCAATAGTCACTGTACCCAAGATTCCCCTGCCCTCCTCCTTTGAGGAGCAGGAGCTAAATGGACTAAATGGTTTCCTTCCACTAACTGAGCTCACCTTCTGAATGTCACTGGCCCTTAGCTGGCTGCAAAGTGTACTCCAATCCCCTCTGACAGAGATTTTTGGTTTATTTTCTTGGTCACCTCTAGCTGTGACATGAGAATTCATTGTTCAACAAGGTCACCTCTCCAGCAGCTTTCAGTGCTTAACCCCCAAACTCCAGCCGCTTGAGCCGTCTGAATTTTGCTGTAGTTTAACTTTCCTGGAGTAGATTTGCTAGAGGATTACATAGAGTTGACAGAAAATATGGTAAACAAGAAAAGAGTGGTAATCTTCCCAGTAAAACAAGAAAGAAAGCACTTTTAGGACCTGATTGTAATGGGGTTTGCACTGTTGTGAGAGTCCCTGCCAAAATCCTTCAGAGGCAAATCAGGTCTCCATCAAATTCCTTGATTTGAGCTAGTGATCATCACTGATGAAAACCAGGAATCAATTTTCAGGGAAGACCCTAAAAGTATAAAGTTATTTAGTAAACTATTTTATAGTCAGAATATGAGCTACTTGTGAAGAAAATGAACTTTATCCCAGCCCAGATCAGCACACCTCATTTGACAAACTATTCCTCCTAACCATATATTAATATACTAACCATGTAACCATAATCCAGCCCCTTGGATTAATATTATGAGTTTGGTTTAAGATTTTGGTTGTGGTTTAGAGGATTGTCCTGCTTTAACAAACCTCATCTATCTTTATGCAACCTCAAAAATTTCAGTCTTCTAGCCCCTCTGGGAGGAAACAGAGCTGTGCATTGAAAACAGCATTGGCAGATTGATGGAGGCACATACTGAGAGTATTTCATGAGTAGCCTCAGGGAGCACAACTTGGTGTAACTTCTGCTTTATTAGGGCCTGGAAAAAGTGCAAATTGCAGCAACTTAGATTCCTCTGATGTCACCCACTGTGTCTAGATATAGTTCCAGCCCTTTACTATAGTGCTGCCTGCTCCATGCAGAGTTGTGAGTGCTGGTTGTGTGACACGACATCCAAAGGCAGTGCTGAGCACACATCTCTGCTGCTCTGCTGTGCTCTCCAGGCTGCTCTTCTGCATTCCCAGGCATGCAGCTCCCAACCTCAGCATCTGGAATGTGGGAATATATCTGACTCAAAAGTGTCTGAAAGGGAGCTGCAGCAAATCTCAGGTCACTGTGGTTTATATAAATTAGAATCCCAAGATACAATTTCATGGGTGGTTTTGTCTTTCTGGCAGCGCTTCCACCAGGAGAAGGGGATGTCTCCCATTCCTTTGCTCTTCCTTAGTTCTGCTTTATAGACCTGTGACTTGCTGCTGACCTCCCAACCCTCTCTCCTGTCTTGGTTCCTCTTCAGTGGTTGCTGGATCATTCCATGAAGTCACTCCCACGAGAGAAAACAATCCACCTTTTCTTTCCTGGATTTAGTTTCTGCTAAATTAGTGACATAAAACAGCTTGTGAAGGGTTTAGTGTGCACCAATGCCCACCAGGAGCATGAGTGAGGAGAGGGATGGGTGAGAAGAAACTTCCAGTTGTAATTGGACTGGTAGATGGAGTTACTACAATGGCTCACCATGTGTTATTGAATACAATTCCTGATGCAATCCACTTCTTGCAGTAGATGTTACTCAAACTATAAGTTGTAGGCTATTGCATGCTGTTTTTCAGGGAAGGACAGTCACTTTCCAGCTTCTGGCTGGGTAGGGCAGCAAGTGCTGGTAACTGCAGGCAACAAAATATGAGCAGGAGGCAAAACCCACAGAACTGATGGCCACAGAGGACTGAAATAACCCTGACTGGGGTAGGTTAAATTTATCAGTTTAGTTACAGCAGCACATTTTAGTTCAGTTCACAAAACATTTCTGAAGTCCAGGATGGTTTAATAGAGGCTGAACACCACGTAACACCCACATTGTTATTTGGGAGTGAATTACTTGTCAGAACCAGGGTTGGTGATCTCTGCTTTTCACTGCAGGCTTTCTCTGAACATATTAAAGACATTTCCTTTAAAATGTTAGGCCCAAATGCCAGACTTTGAATTTAAACTGCATTTCATCTAAGAACTTTCATCAAGGTTCTCAGTTCTGCTTTCAAACCATTACTTAACTTTCAGACTCTTTACAACTCATAACCTGACAAGTAATCTAGAGCTCATTTTTTGGGACAGATATTTTGTCTTGCTGCTCTTAAAATATTGTTGTATTTTTAATTTTTTTTTCAAGGTAAAATAAGCTGCAGAAACAATGCATAAATTCAATAACTCAAGCTGGAAAGCACTTCATTTTTTGACTTTCAAACATCTACCAGCAGAGGATTTTCTCTGTTGTATATTTTATTTTTAGCTGTCAATATCAGACTCTGTGTCAGTGCCAGGCAAACTGTGACACTAACTAGACTTTTAAGTGTGATCTGTAATCCAACCTAAGAAGTTCTAAGCTGAGACTTCACACTGCATTATAGCTGTATCCATACATTTATCATTTAGAAAAGAAACAGCCTGTAATGTTTTATTTCAGTAAACTGAAGTGCTGTTTTTCAACAATTCTGGAACAAATCCATTCAGTGCATAATTCCCAGTGAGGCACAGAAAGTTTGCTTGAACATTTCCAAAGTTCTTAGTTCGCCTCTTGTGTTATTTAAGAAACATTCTTAAGCTAATGATGCTTGGAGAATCTTTTAAGCAGGCTGCTCCTGCAGGTTGCTTCCTACATTGCCAGGCCTTGAGGGGTCTGGCAGCAGAACAATTAATAAATAAGGGGGGAGTGCTTTCATTAGGGAAATTAGGATGTGTCTTCCACTCTTCTCTAAACATATGGGGCTGCTTTTATCCCCATCTTTATCTACTCAGACAGGCAAAGTCAAGCCAAATAAAGTACTGAGGAGATTCTTGGTTACTTTACTTTCTAAACTTCTAGATAACTATTTCAACACAGGAAGATGAAATAAAATTCTGTATTTTTGAGCATTGAAAAATGATGCCTCTTTCTTTTTCTTAATGCTGTTCTGGACGAGGCACCACATTTCATTAGCTTCTTTGACTGCCTGTTTTAAAAAATTCAGTTCAATGTGTGGCATTGTGTATACATGGTTTATGTTGCTTTTCTATAGATGCATTATTCATAACTATATAAAACATTTGGGTCACTATTTTTTTTTTTTCATTATTCACTCAGTTTTATGAGGTCTTTTTTTTTGCTCCTAACCTTCACTTTGACTTTTGGTTAGCAGAACAAGATTACAAGCATCTGGATGTAAATATTTATTTTTCTGTTCATTGTTTTTAAGTAGAGTTTATTTGGCTGAACAAAATCACCTTCAGCACTGTTTCCTGGGGAACACCTTGTGTACCTCTTGGCTTTTCCCCATTCCTAGCTTAACATTTTTCTATGACTTTCAGTGGCTACATTTGGATAGAACAAGTACTAGTATCTTTCCAGTACCAGTTCTTCAGATCCCAGAAATCTCCCCAATTCATAGTAAATTTAAATCTCTCTTCACTATACCACCACTTCATCACTGCTTTGAGACTCTGGGTCTCTGCCTTTGAAGCTTTGTGCTTGACAGCATGCTGGAGAGTAAGAGTGTGCAGGTTGTAACTTACCCTGAGGTCTGATTCCCCTTTTCCCATCCAACACGAGGTGGTTTACTCTGCAGCCTCTCACATGCCACAAAAAGAGGTGTCCTTGCACCTAAAAACTGAATCATCCACTCTTACTGCCTGCTGCTTCCTATCCATGCCAGTCCAGAGGGTTCTCTGACATCAGCCTGTGTCTTCTCAGATATTGCACCCCCACTTTCAGCTGAGTGCCCTCATTCCCTGAGCCTTCATGGGCCGAGTGTTTTCATGTTTCACCTGAAAGGTCACAAATCTTGCAACAGGACACCTTTTCCTTCAGTTTTGCAGATAATGTTTCAGGTATCTGTTGGCTCTGATGTGCTGCTAATACCTTATAAGGTATCTTAGAAGATCAGCTCATCTTTCTCTGGCAGATTGCATAGATTCCAGACTTTTGTCTGTCTCTATTTTAGGAAGTGTACAGCTTGTTTTGGGAGCTACCCCAAAATAGTGTTTGCTCATATGCATATGTTTACCTGTCTGGGTAGTGGTTTCCATCTCCTTGCAGGCTGTGTTGTTCAGTAGCTTTGGTACTTGAAATAATGCAGGTAAAGCTGATGTCTGGGGGATTAACTAATTCTTCCCATAATTGCTTTCATAGACATAAGTTAAAAAATTCCTGTGCCAAGCAGCAGGAATTACAATTAGCTTTGTCAGTCGAGGGTTTGTTGCATGAACTTCTCTAACATCCAGTGTATTAGAAGTTTTTGTGTTATTTCCCTGACTAGTTCTAATGAATGATAATATGGCCGTGCAGATTTAAGAACTGAGAAAATCAAACTTATATGAAGAAATAACTTTCTTTGCAGTGTATCAATATAAACTCAGTTGCTGATGCCGTGAGTTTGGCATGTGGGGTACACAGAAGGTACAGAGATGATCACTTAGTGTGCAATTTGAAGTCCAGATTCTGATAGTCTGACTCAATATCTCATTTGCATGATGTACTCTTAACCCCTTTTAGTGAGAAATAAGCTCCTGCAGGATGTAATTAACCTTCCTGTTCACATCCAGATTGGGTTTGCACTATATAAATAATGCACAGATGGGAGGAACACCCTAAAATACCATCAGGATCAGCTGTTCCTTTGATTATACTGATTATATGTGGTATATAGTTGATTTGTGTACATAAATGTACATTCATGTCCATAATTTTCATTTGGATTCTTGGATAATTTTTGGTAAGTTAAATTCCACTGGTTATAATTAGGGTTTTTTATTGCAAATGGTACAGTGGAATCAAATCCATCACAGAATCTTGTCCTACAGTTGAAAATTTAGGCTCTTGGTCAGTGCTGTAACACACTATTTGGATGTGTGGTAATGCAAATAAGAAGTAGTTTCCATCATAAATAGGTTGGGGTGTGAAAGAATTTGTGTTCCTCATCCAGAAATAGTTAGAGGAAGAGTAAATAACTTTGTTGTTCTAGTTCCTATTGCAGTCAAACAAAGACATAAGATCCTTAGAATCCCTTGATTCCATCTCCTTTAACTCCACTGGGAGCACACACAAGTAATTCACGTATAGATATTTACATGAAAATCTCATTTGAGGTGGTTTAATCTTTAAAGTATATCACACACCATACTGAGAATTAAATTCCTCTTTCCAAATTCACAGAAAACGTGCATCCCTGTTAACTAGCTAATCAACACTTCTAAATATCAGGGTGTTTTGCTAATGTTCTGGAACACAGTTTTTATTAATTAATTGAATTCCACTTCCATCCTTTTGTAAAGGGCTCCTGTGCATATGCAAAGAAGTATTTATAGGCAAATAGATGAAAGTGAAATCACTTGAATCTTTAATGGCTGTGTCTGAGTGTTCAGTCCATGTTACTGACAGACAGTGCTACTGATCTGCTATGTGACCATTCGCTGTTGAGGGCAGCTACTGCTGATAAACCTGATTGTCACCAGAAAGATTTTAGAAAAACTTCTAAGGAAATTTCCACCTCTCAGAAGTCTGAGTTGTTTGGGTTTTATTTGTTTGCTTTTTTTTGTTTGTTTGTTTTGGTTTCTTTTTTGTTTTGTTTTTCTTTTTTAGCGGGACACAACAATTTTCAAATCATTAGTGGCAAGAAAATCTCTCAATGCAAAAATACTTCCTGTTGTGGTGAGTGGGTTTTCTATATATGCACAATATGCCTTCATACACAACAGCTTCAATTCTAGATTAAGAGACTGAAAGTGCTGAAGAGAAACAAAGTGGAATGCTCAGATAGACTACACCTAAAATTCAAACAAAATGGCAGTGGCAGTGGTCCTTAGGAACAAAGCTAACCAAACAATTATACTTAATGGGAGTCTTAATTGACTCTCTTGATCTTCTAAAACTGTAAACCTTACATCTTACATTGTATTCGTTTTAGATAAATAGGTTTGCAATTTAAACACATATATCTCCGTTTTTGTAGTGGGTGGCTGAGGAACAATATTTGTATGGCATTTAATCTGTATTAAGTTTCTTAAACTCATGCTTTAAGAGATAGATTTCTTTAATTTCTCTTTAAAAAGAGAAAAAAGCAACAAAATTACTATCCTGAGTTGGAACAAATCACAGTTAATACTGTGTGGATGAATTCAGATTTTGCTAATCCAATGAAAGTCGCCTATATTGGAGATTCAAAACGAAGAAAATCCACTTTTCTTCTTAATAAGTCTCCTCCTGCCCCAAATATTTAAGCCCTTTATGCAAGGTTAAAATTTTAAGACTATAGAATCTTTCAGACTTTTAAACATCTTTTAATACATTCTTATAATCTATCTTATAATACCTTCTAGTAGAAAATGTGTGGAATGTAGTGAAAGAAGTGTCAAAATAAAAATCTAGTAATTTTCATTCTGTCATTACCAGTTGTCAGTCCAAGACAGTTCAATGTTTGAGATATGGATAGTATCAAATCCTTTTTTTTTTTTTTTTTTTTTTTTTTTTTTTCCTTATTCAAAACTTTAAAATATAAATAAACACAATTATTTCAACCTTGACATTGACTTTTGCTGTGATCACAGCACATCCACCTCCCTACCTGAGCCTGTGGGATCCAAAGAGTACATCAAAGAACTTTTCTTCTCCGAGGGAAGAAAATATGAAAATTCTCATGTTCTGTGAGTGTTCATTGTCATGAGAAATACCTTTAACATGAATACAAATACACTGTCAGACTGGGGCTATGGCACAGCCTCTGCTAAGCAGCCAGAATGCTTTTCTCTTGGAAAAGAACTGTTCAACACCTATTTCAGAAAAGTCTGTTTCTCTTGCCAGAACAAATTTGGGTCTTGAGGACCAGTAGACCAATAAGATGGCACAGACAGGAGCATGTACACATAGGTGGATGTACAAAAATACTACCCTTTCTGCACAGCTGTGATTAGAAAAAGATGAAACTACAGATCTCACTGGAAAAATATTCCAATTCTACAAATACTTGTGGAAGTGAAAGAAAACATGTTAGAAAGTCTTGAGTACAAACTGGCCTTAGTGATTACTTTTCCTCCAGTTTTAGTCCAGAAGCTCATTGTGGTTTGGGTTCAGCCTATGGACCAAGACACGTTTAGAATCACAGAAACATTTAGGTGGGAAAAGCCCTCTGAGGTCACTGAGTCCAGCCATTCCATCAGCACTGCCAAGGCCACCACTAAACCACGTCCCCAAGCACCACATCTACACATTTTATTTTTTTTTAGCACTTCCAGGGATGGTGATTCTTCCACTGCCCTGGGTGCAGCCTGTTCCAGCACCTGATCACCCTTTCTGTCTCTGTTATCCAGTCCAAACCTCCCTTGGCACAACTTGAGGTATTTTTCTCTTGTTTTATCACTTCTTACCTGGGAGAAGAGACCAACCCCCACCTGGCTACAGCCTCCTTTCAGGTGTCTTTATGTAGATGTCCACATATGAGTTGGAGATCTAAGCTCCCATTGCAGCCAAACAGATTTCAGTCACCAGATCCTTAGAATCCCTTGGCTGCATGTGCATTGACTCCAGTGGGAGCATAGGCAAGTATTTCATAAGTAGATATTTACATGAGAGTACTCATGAGAATTTCATTTTACATGAAAATCTCATTTGAGATGGTTTAGTCTTAAAAGGCTATCACACACATGCTGAGATTTAAATTCCAAATTCTCAGAAAACATGCATCCCTCTTAACTGGCTAATCAACACTTCTAAATACCAGGGTATTTTGCTAATGTTCTGGAACACAGTTTTTAATGAATCAATTAAATTCCACATCCATCATTTTGTAAAGGGCTGTTCTCTCACTTTGAAGCCATTCCTCCTTGTCCTGTTACTACATGTTCTCAAAAAATCCCCTCTCCATCTTCCCTGTAGGCTCTCTTCAGGCACTGGAAGGCCACAATTAGATCTCCCCAAAGCCTTCTCCAGGCTGAAAAATCTCAATTCTCTGTGTTTTTCTGAGGGAAAAAGTACATGACAACACATTTAGGTTCCACAACTTCAATCCCCACAAACATGAGCACATAGAGGAGGCACATGGAAATTTTTATATGGAGGCTAAACAGCCTCTATATCAAAAGCATACTAAAAATAGACGGAGTCCTTCTTAGCCCAAGCTAATGGAGAAAAATGTATTTAAAAAGATTTTTCTTAAATGTAAGTTAAATACTTAACCTTAAGTGCACTTGATGTTGCATTAATGTTTAAAAGATTAGCATTTCCAACTGTCAGTCAAAAACTGTTGCAGCAGCCCTCTTATTAGAGGGTAAAAAGGGGCCAACGCACAGACTTATCACTAAACAGAGCATAAAAATGTCTTGGTTTATTCCTCTTCACAGCTGAATCATCTAAACTCCAGCTATTTGGTGACTCTGGCTGCAGCAGCTCCTGCTGGAGGTTTCCCTTGCAGCCCCTGACTGCTGGGTATTTCCTGCTGAACTCTGACTGCAGGGATCAGTTTGCAGGCTCTGAGTGCAGCTTTTACCCAGCCAGACTGTGACTGCAGCCCCAGACTGGCCTCACTGCAGGGATTCTCTCCCCAGGATGCTCCTGCTCCATGAAGCTCCTGCTCACCAGCTAGCACCACCTCTTTTATCTCACTCATTCTTATTGGCTACAGCTGGGACTCATCAGGGGTGAGGCTGTAGTGGTTAATTAACACAGCTGTTACGGGGGTGAGGTCACCTGTATTCCCTTCTTCTACAAAAAAGGAGAGGAGAAAGTGGATAATCTGCTACAGCCTCCTGCAGAGCTCCAGGCCTGTGGTTGGAAAGCTGCCTGGCCCAAAAGGACCTGGCTGGACATGAGCCAGCTGTGCCCAGGTGGCCAGGAAGGCCAATGTCCCCTGGCCTGTCTCAGCAGGAGTGGGGCTGCAGGACCAGGACAGGGATTGTCCCCATGTGCTGGGCACTGCTGAGGCTGCACCTTGAATGCTGTGTCCAGTTCTGGGCCCCTCACTCTAAGGCAGATATCGAGAGGCTGGAGTGAGTCCAGGGAAGGGAATGGAGCTGGGGAAGGGTCTGGAGCACCAGGAGCAGCTGGGAAAGGAGCTCTGCCTGGAGAAAAGGAGGCTCAGGAGGGACCTTCTGGCTCTGCACAACTCCCTGACAGGAACATCCAGGAAAGAGGGCAGCTGAGAGTGGGTTGAATGTCCAGCTCAATTCCCTTCTCTGGACATGCTCCAGCACCTCAATGTCTCTCATGAACCTCAGACTAAGATCAGGAATGGCCCTGCACTGCTGGTGTCTCTGTGGCTTACTGACACTTCAGGGTCTACCAGTTCTCAAAGTATCCCAGCTCTCCACTAGCACTGCAACATTTATTTTCTTATCTACTCACAAAACCTGAACTGTTTCTACTGTTAAACTGTCAGAACTATAACTGGCTTTGGCCACTGAGCATCCATCCAGATGATTTTTGGAAGAGTATGGCTGCTAGAAAGCAACAGAGATGACTTTGAACAGACAGCTCACTTGGATTTGGGGTCAGGAGGGTTCACTAGCACAAACATGGATCCTCGATAACCATAACTGTTAAATAACTCTGAATAACTAAAGAGCAGTCCCAAGGATCATTAATTTCCTATTACAGATGTAGTCATTATGCATCACTGATCAAACAGAGTAGAATAGGAAAAATTGTTTACCACCTTGAAGCTAAATAATCCAAGCCATGATTCTTGCTTTAACAGGTATTTAATCCCTCTGTTGCATATTGTATCATGCATCTTCTAATGGCTTTCATCTCCTCACCCCATTTTAAAGCTGGCAATTAATCTACCTATATAATTGGCATTCACACAAATTCTAGGCTGTAGTATCCGCATCCATAGAGTTTTTATATTTATAAAACTATATTTATATTCAGTTTATGGGGTTTTATATTTCAGAGACATATTTGAGCATTTTCCAGTTTTGTGTGTCCTTCCCTACTGAATGCCAGAAGTATCTTTTCTGTCCATTACTTTGTAAATATTACAAAGACCTTCACAAGTTCTTTAGTGAGTTACAAATATCCACCTTGTTAAAGTACAGCTCCTCCTCAGCTACTGTGTTAAGCTCATTATTTCAGGCACACAGATATGACAATTAAACTTGTCATCTGTTCAGCTTCCATGGCACTCATTTCTCCTCTGGGCCTTTCCTTTTCTCTGTGTCCACCACCAATTTAAAGAGATTGGAGTAATTATTTTTGTTTGGCTTTTGAGCCATGCTTTGCTGACCAGAGTTCTCTTTCTCTTTGAGCTCCATAATGTTTTGTCAAAAAACCCCACAAAGTAACAAAGAATGCTGGTTTAAAATTATAACATTCAAAGCTAAACAGAATAAATCAGCATTCAGCTCTTAATTGCTCTCTCTGCATTAAAACTGCCCATTGTCATTTATACTTCCCTAAAGATTTCAGTTCTATTGCTGTTTTACATTTCTTCTGGATCATGGACCAAGGAACTGCACATCCCAATTATGCAAGGAATTATATGTTCAAATTTTCTTGTATCAGCAGCTCTGCAGTTGACTTATTTTACAGCACTGGGTTGTAAGACAGACAAGCAAATGACAGGGGAACAATGTACAAGAGACTCATATTCAGTTTAGTCCTCAAGCGTGAGATTATCCTACAGACATTGCTGAAAAGAAATCATTTTGTAATGAATGTCTCTGGATCCACTCACATATAATGTTACTACATAATCTTGCTAATAAGTACATGAGGCTTCCTTTTAAAATATTTACATTTTTAAAATCAAATATGTCTGCTGTGGGACTTGTTTGAAAACCAATTGCTTCAGTGACTGGAGAGGTTTTTGTTTCAATGTGAGTGCAGTCATGGTCAGTTCATTAATTTCAATGCTAACACTGTTGTTTAACTTCCATTTTTTTAAAATAATTTCTGGTTAAAAAAAAAACCCTGGTCTTTTAAACCAGGTTTTACAGAAATGTTATGTTTTACAAAAGTAAAGAAAGCGAATTCTGGTAATATTTCAGACTCTATTTCATGATCATTTAGCAGCTCCTGTGTACGCTTGTCTCAGTGCAATAATCAAGATAAGATCTGCTAATAAACCATCTGAGAGCCACAGAAAATTTTACATGGGGACGATAGGAAGATAATTACACCCAGAGTACAGGCCCAGTGATCAGGATTGTAGTGATGATACAGGTGAAAAACATAAATACAGGAGAGGAAGGGTAACATTTCAGTTGTTTTAGCAAATACAGAAAGCCAGTGTCAAGGAACAAAAGATGGAAGTCAGGGGCAAAATCCTTCAAGCACTAAAAATAGGAGAAAAAAGTAGAGGATCTGCTGACAGCAAAGGGAAGTGGGGCAAATATAGTGCATGCAGTAGTATCAAAAGGAGCAGAAAGAAGACTATATATTATCAAAATAAGAAAAAAATGCAGTATTATTCACATAAAAATTTCCATATCTCTATTTAAGGGATTAAGAAATGGCTTTTCTGAACCTTTACAGGGAGAAGACTGTGAAAGCCTGTGCAAGGCAGTGCAGAATCAAAGCAAACCCCTCCAAAAGCTCTGAAATAAAACAGTGGCAAGGTGAATATATTCCATAGCCAATCCAGGTGTGTGGCTCTCTGCAACCTGCCCTTTGCACAACACAGAACATTAGTTCCCAACCAGCACAGGACCAGGACAAAATGAAAGCAGCAGCATCCCCTTTTTTTCCCCTACCACTGAGCCAAGCACTAAAAATTCAGAGCAGCCCTGAGTGATAAACATCTCTCCCTCTATAAATGACTGGCCCGTTGCTAATGGCAACAACTCTGTTCCTAAAGTTAGCTGAGCTCTTACAGTGGCAAATTCGATGTCCTCACGTAACTTGCAGGATTCAGCTCATCAGTTTTGCCAACTCCTGCAGCCATACAACTGCATTTAAGCATAAACTTTTCCTTTCTCTTTGCATGATATTTATCAAAGAAAAATGCAGTTAAAGTTAGAGCCTGAGCTGTAGGGTCCTGAATATGGAAGTGGAATCAATATTTAGTCTTGCCATTGTGTGATGCCATTTTATCCCATTTCGTGCCATTTTTTGGGTTTTGTTTTAAATAATTCCCTGCACTACTGTAGGACAGATCCTTTAATTCCAGATACAGATGGATGGAAGTAATTCATCCAAATTATGGGACACAGCTAAAAGAGGACTTAGGACTAAACCATGTGTTACCTAGGGTTTCAAACTGTGGATAGCAGATGTTTGCTGAGATGATGTGATGTGAGAGGCAAACATTGCATTAATTTATGTTGTAGTTTTGCAAAAAAGATACACACCATATCCAACCTCTGGGGTAAATGAGATGTTAGAAATGTCCTGATTTGTGAGCCTTACTTTTGGTTTCAGAGATCATGAGGAGACTTTCATCAAAGTCATGAGGAGAACTAAAGTTTCTTACACAAGAATTATTTAGGACCAATTCAGAATGAGTTTTGTGAATGTCTTATGTTATTTGGATTTAAGTTAGAAATAGCTTAGAAAATTGTGAGTCATAAATGAGATATTTAAATTATTGTATTAAAAAGTGCATAAAAATTTCTTTTAAAAGCTAATTTCAAATTTCATGTTGAATTTTTTTAAAAGAAAAAACTGCATGTCAGTAAAGAACCTTTTCTTTGTAATTACAAAACTACGGAAACAATTAATTCCAGTCATGTAGAATCTTATAATCAGGGAATCATTTAGGTTGAGAAAAGCCTTTAAGACCATCAAGTCCAACCCTTAACCCAGCACTGCCAAGGCCACCACTAAACCATGTCCCCAGGTGTCACATTTAAAAGGTTTTTGGTGATTCCACCATCATATGATAGTGACAAAAAAGATAGATGGGGAAAATGTCAAAGCATCAGTTAATAACCTTTACAATATTGCACTTGGAGCTTCATAAACTGCAGAGATAAAATACAAATTATTACTTTTCTTCCTTTATGGCTTTTCAAAGGAAGGTGTAATTATCTAAAGTCAACACTGATTGTCCCACTATAAAAATTATTACAGACACAACCTGGAGCCTTAAAGAGAATCAGGAGCTAGGACAATAAAAAACACAGTACACAGGGGTATCTGCTGAGAGCTGTGTACCAAACCTAAACAGATTTCAGGGAGAAAATACATCAGTGTGCTTAATAACTCCAGGTTGGACACGTCTGTTCTATTCTGGGCAGTTTTATGCCATAGAAATTGCAAGAGTGTGTGGGGCTCTGTTCTGTCAGGATAGCTTCATGCACCCACTTCCAGCTGCTGTTTCTGAGTGTGAGACACGGAGATGAGGGCTGGGGGAAGGCAAAACAAATTGGAAAATCACAGAATGGTTTGGGTTGGACAGGATGTTACAGCCCAGCTCATTCCTCCCCCTGCCATGGCAGGGACACCTCCCACTATCCCAAGGTGCTCCAAGCCCTGTCCAACCTGGCCTTGGACACTGCCAGGGATCCAGGGGCAGCTGCAGCTTCTCTGGGCACCCTGTGCCAGGGCCTCACCATCCTCACAGGGAAGAATTCTTCTGCAAATCTAATTCCCTAAATAAATAAGGACCTACTCTTTGATAGTGATTCACTGTTAACAAGGCATGGAGAGTTTTTATGCAGGTTTTACACAGGCTGAGATGTCAGCACCTAAAGCAAAAGGAGCTGATAAATAAGGTCATGGATGCTACCAGGAAACTCTGTGAGCTTTACAAGCTTTTACCTCTTGTCTCTGAAACACTTTGCAGCTGTTAATGCTTGTGCAGCACACTTCCTGGCAGGTAAATAGAAATCTGCTTCCTATAATGCTTTGCAAGCATTATTTGCTGCCATAAAACATGAATAAAAGCATAAAATATGGAGGAAGATATAATTTTATAGTGCATTAAAAATAATAAAAAAATTAACAAGCATGACAGGTTAACGTTTTACAAGCATCAAAGGAGCAGGTGAATTATGGCATTATAGGCAGCAGAACAAGCTATCTTGTGTTTAGCCTTGGAGCTCTTTATTTTTCCAGACCATTTCTAATTAGAGTCTTGAAATTAGATCCTGCTAGCAAACCCCCTAAATTATAGGGAGTAAAGAGGGGATTCAATCCAGATATTTTTCCAGTACAGTACTTTGAGCCTAACAAACTCTGTTCTGCATACGAAGCATTGGAGTTGTACAGGTACAAAATGATCATAAGGAGTAGAAAAAAGTGCAGGTGTTAAAAAAACAAGAGATAAAATTACAGTTCCGGGTTCAGGAAACATTTTGAGTTTGTCTGCCAAAGAGGAATTGCCATGTTGTGTATATAAAGCCAAGAAAATAAGGGTTTTTTCAGAAAAAAAAAAGTGAAATTCCACATCAGTGTACATAACAACTGAGGTGCTAAAGATCAAGAACTAGAAAAATCATATTCTAAGCCAGGAAAGGGAAGAGGAAAGCAAAAGGGCAGATGAGACAGGGAAAGGGGAAAGAGTGACTAAGAGGAGAAAAAAAGCCAAAAAGCTTCCTTGTGTCTAGAATAAAAACCATGGAACCTTACACTGATAAAATATAATCTGGGTCAATACCCCATTTCAAGCAAAAGGCAGGGTGTCTTGGGCACATCTTTCTTTTTACTGGCATCTCCATAGGGTGCAAAGATTTATATGCACCCATGTGAAGAAGCAAGAGAACATCTGCTTTTAGATTATGTTAAATTGATCCAGGGTGATTCCTTTGGGAACTGAGATGGACTTTCTGCACATGATTAAAATCCAATTTCTTAGCAGAGGACACAGGAAGGAAGTTGTTCACCTTGAGTCAGTGGCACAGGTTGCCAGTGTTTTTAGTTAAGTGAGGTCAGTGCTTCTCCAGGATTCCATGGGCTTCTTTGCTTTACCCAGTAGCCTGTTATTTTACAGTCAGTGAATTTATTGGAGTCTGTAAGAATATACAGTCTGTGCAGTACTGGAAAGAAATGGGGATTTTCCCTCTCAAGTTTTTGTTTGGTTGGTTGTTTGGTTTTTTTTGAGAGTTAGTGATAGCTTTCTATTGTGAAAAAAAAAAAAAAAAAAGACAGGGAGGACAGGGTATATTGGAATAAAAATAATTAAAAGGAAAATACATTACTGAACTGCAGGAAGATCTCATCTGGGGAAGATGGAATAGGTAGGGAACTCACAAAGGGCAAGTCAATGATTGTCTTTTGTCTTATTCCATCTGAGAAGCAAAATAAATAACAGAGTCCTAGAGCAACAAGAAACACAAGAATATAAAAGTAGGGAAAAATTGAGGGCAAAGATCCATGAAACTTTTTTGACAAAATGGTCATTTCAGTACTGCATCAGAGATGGAAAATGGCTCTTGGAGCAATTCAGTCTTGAGATTTTGGACATCTGGCCTTAGTGGATTCAGAAGGTAAAGGAAGGTTTCTGCTTCAAGAGGGGACAGCCCAATAATAACAGCATCTGATGTTTGTCAGAGTTGTTCTAGTAGTACCAAGCTTTATGCTCTGAAACTGTCAGTCAGAAACCAATTGCATCAATGACAAGCTTTTGATGCCCATTTGATGGACAGAAGTGATAAAATTTATGAGGGGTTCAAATGCAAGGTGTCATTATTCTGGTGAGTTGAAGGAAACATTGCAAAAATGAAATGGTAAAAGGAGATGTAGTCAGCAGGAGGATATTTGCTGGTGCCAGCAACATTGGCCTATTTCACATTTACATTTTACAATTACATTTAGATTTCACTCCTGGTAGAAGATCCAGCACAGAAAAAAAAATACTCTCTCTCTTTTTGTTGGTTTTTTTGGGGTTTTTTTTTTGTTTGTTTGTTTGGTTTTTTTGGGTTTTTTGTTGTTTTTTTTAATAGCAGGAAGGGTGATAATTTCAGATAAATTAAATGAAGAAAATCAGAAATAAGGAAAGAGTTCCACTGAATTTGCTACACTAAGAATTGAAAGACCAGAAAATTTCAGTAGGGCAGGGAGATGGAAAATCTGTGGAAGTTACAGTAGAACAGAAAGTACAGCTGACACCCATGTTTAGCAGAAGAAAGAGCATATAATTTATACCAAAGGCAGAGCATTGTACAGGACCATGCCACTCTCTCAGCATAATAAAAAATTATCTGAGGAATTTTGGCCTTAGGTAGAAGCAAATCCTTATTTCTATAATAATAATAATAATAAAAAAATTGGTATGAACAGAATGCTGAAAATCTTACAAAAATCATCTTTACAATTCAGATCTTAATTTTTCAGTCAATCTAGTAGTGGATATTTGTAAAGGCAAATGGAAATATGTACAGGAATGCATCAAAAAATGTTTGTGGTCAGTATCCAGGTGAGCTGGAGAAAAATAAAGTCCTTGGAACAATACAATGCAAGGACTGATGTTTTCCCACTGTGCAGATGGCAAAAGAAGGTCAAGCATGCATCAGTAGCAAAAAGACAAATTACTGAAGAGTTGTAGCCATGTGTCTTTATGGGAATAGAAGAGCTGCCAAAGGAATATGAAATCA
The DNA here is from genome assembly GCA_013401135.1 of Cettia cetti. Classification (NCBI taxonomy): domain Eukaryota; kingdom Metazoa; phylum Chordata; class Aves; order Passeriformes; family Sylviidae; genus Cettia; species Cettia cetti. The sequence goes on along the minus strand of VZUI01038859.1, from coordinate 3,756 downwards.
AACTGGTGTCATCAGCAATTCCAGCAGCAATCTTTGACCTCTGTATTTTGCTACTAGAGAAGGTAAAAAAAGAGCAAAAGAGAATGAAAGATATGAGAGGTATTTGACAGATAAAAGTGCGTAAGGACTCGCAACAAAAGCCCCAAAGCTCAGCAGAAAATTAGCATATGTATGTGGAGAGATAAAACAAGCTTCTTATATTAGCTTGTTTATCAGAAACCAAATACTCCCAAAGTTATGTACTTTGAAAGTCCTCTTGGCCTTTCTCCTCCCCAGCTTTTTCATGGAAGAATCTAAGCATTAACTGTATTCATCAATTTATTTGGAAGGTGCTGGTGTCAGCTGGCTCCCAGTCAGCATCACTCTAGCAACAGAAAATTTCTGAAAAAGAAATCTAGGATGCTGCCAGGGTTGCTTGGCATCCTCTGCCAGGCAGAAGATGTGTTGGTTTATGACAGAAATAAAACTGAGGATGATGAATTTTGAGAGAGTTTCAGCAAGCTGGCCTTGCTCTGAATGAGGCTGCTACCTGTAAAAAGGAGCAGATAAATGTGTGCTGTTTATTATTAAGAAATGGAAGTTCTGGTGTTTCTGCAGCTCCAGAAAAAGCTCAGCAAAGTTTGTGAATGCAGCAATATTTCAGTTGTCAGAAAGAGTAGATTTTGGAAAGGAAACAACAAGGTCATTTAACATAATTAAAGAAGTATTGATGCATCTACCTCTTTGGTGCAATATTCTGTATTCTGCCTGTGATGCAGAGCTAAAGGCAAGGGATGCAGAATTCTTTGCTGTATCTATATCTAAATCTGTCTCCATAAAAGAAAACCTGTCTAGAGACAAAAAACTCACACCTTGTAGTATCCATATTAAAAAAAATCAGAGAAATCAAAGAATGGTACATTCCAGCATGTGTAGGCTGCTCAGAAACTCACAGAGACCTGCAAAAGGCCCAGTCTTTACATACTTGGCAGTTTGATAACACCCCAACAGATTGAAGCATCTCTGCCCTTAGAGAACTCATATTCAACAAATAACTTTCTCTTTTAGATTCAGAGACTCTGATCAGAGAGGGTGCTTTCTCTTAATCTTTGCTAGCAGCAAATAATCTCAGGGAATGTCTTTGCTAAGCAACAACTCATGTGAAAGAAGAGACTTTTGAGGAAGGTGTCCTCAAAATATTGACTTGGCCGTACTATTTCAATCAATATAAATAACATTTATTAATTTTTTTATTATCTAATCATTTATTCAATGTGAATCAAATGTATGCAGTGTTGCCCAAGAGAAGAGAATTGGGGGATGAAATGCCAAACAGACCAATGGCCACAGTATTAAACACAGGTTGGCACTGGGATTATGGGATGGAAGCGTTGTGAATCCTCTGAGGTTTCAAACAGCTGCTCTCCAAAATCCTGCAAGAGCACAAACAATGGCATGACATGAGTACAGCAGTCTGTAGTGTTCGACTAGGATGGCTCAAACCTAAGGAACAGCTGGGAAGAGTATAATGTGGGAGGAAAAATAAGCAAACAAGAATGAATATCCAAACACACCCCCATCCCCAGGAAACAGTTGCTAATATCATGAATCTCTACAAAACTGCCTGAGGGATCTGGGCAACAGGCAGCAACAGCTTTTTTTTCTGTGTGTTAGTGTTTTTTTGTTTTTTTTTTTTTTTTTTTGAGAGGACACACACACATATTATTGAATGTATCATTTCTCCATACAAACAGACTTGGCTGCACTTTCATGCTTTTCAGCTGCACAGGTCATGCGAAAAGGTAAAAAGCTATTTCTTGCCAGGTATGAAATTCCTAAGATCTTCATAGAAGGCTATGAGCCCTTATTAGCACCTCTGAACTTCTCAGCAAAGAGAAGGCAGAAATGCACATACTTAAGGGAACAAAAAAGGTAAAAATCAAGAGAAGCTGTTTGTACAACAATTATGATGTATTGATCACCTGCATCTGGATTCTCTCCAGTAGAACTGGTGATAAGTATATTTGGAATAGCTCTACTTGAAGCACTCATTAATCTCAAACCTCACAAGCCCAACCAGAAGGAACTGCTGGAGCAAAATCCCAAGATATAAACTTGGCCACTGTAAGGGCTGACAGTTAAAAAAATTGAGAACCACTCCTAGAGCAAAAGGATCATTTTTTTTTTCCTTAAAAGTCTTAGAAATCTTTAGGTACACTTTGTCAGAGCTATTACTTGTGATGGCTGCAAAGGATTTTCTTCAAAGGAATGAAGTGCTACCTTCTTACTGCAGGTAAGAGAAAATAGGTAAGTTGAAGGGGTGCCAGGAGACAAAAACAAAGAGCCCAAAGGCTGCCCCCAGTCCCTCTCCCTATCTCAAGGAGCTGCACATGGAACGACCCAACCTAGTCTAAGTTCAGAATCCAATTCAGATTTATTTCTATGGCTGGATGAGAAGATATGTCAGCTTTGAGTCATTTGAAATTGCTTTAAAGCTCTTGCTTTAAGAAGCCAGAACACATTTTAACATGGTGGGAAAAAATAATCTCCCAATTTACTTCATGGGCATATCAGTTAATATTATCTGTTAGTTGTACCAGCCATTAACTCCCCTATAAATGAAATTCCTTTTGCTTTTTCTTTGAATGATGAGATGTAAAAAACCTGTTCAAAACCCTGTCATCTTCTAAAGTAAACAGAACAGTGTGCACTTGAATTTAGAACAGCACACAAAATGTCAATCATTGAAATTAGAGATCTGTTGCATGCAAAATTTTATGCATAAAAAGAAACAGTTCTGAAGCTCTGGATGATATAAAATCTTCCCCTGCATAGTCACACAGTAAGAATTTTTTGATTTAAATGTATTGTTTCTTCTTTGTCTTTCTATTTTGTTGAAGTATCATGTTCAGTCTAGTTCTTATGTATTTAGGTGCTTGGCTCTGCATTGGTTTATCAATATTTCTCTTCTGCTTCATGGGAATTTCCTCACAAAGACTGACACAAAATATACCTGCTGTCTGGATAAACACCTTTCTATTCTTTTTCTACATTTTATTTTATGTCTTTTCCCTTAGCTTTTAGACTGTGTAGGTATAGCTTTGCACTGCTCCAGGAAATTGAAGTGCATTTCCTTTGCATATTTTTAACCATTGGTTTTGTCTCTTTGGGAAAAAGAAAAGGCTAGAGAGTTCCTCCAGAGAAAAGGAAGCTCTGTCATAAATGACATACAGAGAAATTGATTTGCTCAACTATTTTCTTGTCTGTTAAAAGGAAATATATCCTCATTTTTCACTTGCATTCCATCAGCACCTGCAAATCCCAGTACTGAAACAAGCCCCAGCTCTGTTTGGCAGCGGGGAAGATCCTTTTTGCTCTGTTTTGGAGAACTGTTATGGCATACATTTGGTTATTGTGCTCCATGACAATTTTGATATTTGTCAAATGGTGCCCTCCACGACTTCAGCAGCTGCTCTGCATGAGGCCACTGTATGTAAGAAGATGTAGCTGTATCCATCCTTCCATCCACCCATCCATCATCCGTCCATCCATCCATCCCTTCATCCATCCATCCACCCATCCATCCATCCACCCATCCCTTCATCCATCCATCCCTTCATCCATCCACCCATCCATCCATCCACCCATCCATCCACCCATCCATCCATCCACCCATCCCTTCATCCATCCATCCATCCACCCATCCATCCATCCATCCATCATCCATCCATCCATCCATCCATCCATCCATCCATCCATCCATCCATCCATCCATCC
>VZUI01038852.1:0-109512 GCA_013401135.1 Cettia cetti | reverse complement strand
GAGCAAGTCCAGAGGAGGCCACCGAGAAGGATGGAGCACTTCTCCTGTGAGGAGAAGGCTGAGTGAGGAAAGGCTGAGAGAATTGGGATTGTTCAGCCTGGACAAGAGAAGGCTTCAGGGTGACCTAATTGTGGCCTTCCAGTGCCAGAAGAGAGCCCTCAAGAGAGATGGAGACAAACTTCTTACAAGAGCAGGTAGTGACAGGACAAGGACAGGTCCATTCAAACTCAAGGAGGGTAGGTTTTGATTGGAAAGAAATTCTTTACTGTGAGGGGGGTGAGGCCCTGGCACAGGTTGCCCAGAGAACCCGCAAAGGTCCCATTCCTGGAAATGTTCAAGGTCAGTTTGGATGGGGCTTTGTGCAATCTGGTCTAGTGGGAGGTGTCCCTGTCCATGGCAGGGGTTTAGAACAAGATGATCTTTAAGGCCCCTTCCAACCCAAACTATTCTATGACATCTTTACTAGAAGAGTATTTAATCTGTATTTTAAACTCCACTGAATTTTGAGGCTAGACAGAGAAGCCTGAAATACCAGCTATTTCAGACACAAGGATTATTATGATAAACCCATCTGGATCACAGAGATTATACCTATAATGTCATATTGTGTAGCAAGATGACTGACTTACTAAAATAAACAGTTTGTGTCACAACATACACATTTGAGAGCTGCTTTATTCAGAAAAGGGAAAGAAAATTTTCTTCTACTTGGTGACTTACAGTAACTAGAAAGTAAATACATTTATCAACTTGATGAATGAGCCTATCCTGCAGCTATTTCATGTGTATGAGATTGCTTATTGTTCTAGCTAATGGGTCCATCATTCTGAAAATAATCTACTGTCTCCAACATTTCCCCTATGTTCAAGTCAGCATTCACAAGCATGTAATAGGGAGCAGTCACAGAAGTCTAATGTGATCTTCCAATTTAAAAATACCATCAAAAAGCAGTGATTAGTCATTGCCCAGGCAGCATGAGTAAGGAAAGGTCCACAAAGTTCTGTTTTGTAACTGAATTATCTCTTTTGCTGATAACATGACTAGTGATTCAGAGGCAAGACCCAAATCTTATATACATACACATAAGGAAAAAATAGGATCTATTTATATATAATTATATATATATAATTTTTAATCTAGTTCTCAATAGAAACCCAGCATCTTCATCTTTCACAGAATATACCTAAGGAGTTGGTATTAGAATGCTTCCAAATAAAGCAGCAACAATTCAGTAAACAAAATACCTCCATCCCTACCGCTCTACTGCTGCAAAGGTGGAATCCTTGACAATTAATAACAGATGTACTGTAGTCTTAAAAATGAATACAGCTAATTAGAAGTAATCCACAAAGTATCTGTGTAAGAGGCTATGGTGAGAGACAAATCCCACTAACTTGTTAACAAAATATTCAAAAACATTCACTCAAGAGTTTTAGAACTCAAGAATGAATGAGATGAATTATTAAGCTCTCTTTTAAAACTTCCTTGATGCCTGGAATCTAAAGGTGGACATCCCTAAAAATAAAAAGGACTCCACAGGGATTCAAACAGCTCTTGCTCTGTGAGCCTGATGATCATACCAAGCAACTTAAAATGTATCAAACACTAAAATAAGTAGACAACAACATGGTCTGTCTGGGAAGAAGTAGCACGACTTCTGAAGAGGGAATCTCTTGGGAGTTCTGTAAAGGGGTCAAGAAGCTTGTGAAGAATGGTGATTCATCCATCAAGCCTCTGGATTTCCAAACAGGTTCTTTCAAAATACGTGACTAAAGGCTTTTAAGAAAACTAAAGAGCTACAGCATAAGAGGGAGGGGCCCAAAAAGGATAGATAATTCTTAATCACAAACTGGGAGAAGCTGTTAAACAATCACTTCTCAGAAGGGTGGGATGGCACGGCTGAGGTTCTTCAGCACCCTGGGAGCTTTGTTTTTGTGTATGGTCTGCAAAACCAGGGAGAGCAATGAGTTCTGGACAGGTTACTACCAATGCAAAATTATTCAGGGTAATAACCACAACAGACTGCTCAAGTGCCCAGGATCTTAAAAGTCTGAATAACAAGTAATAATACGGCAAGACTTAACTGGTAAGTACATGGAGAAGAATTTTAGCATCAGACACAGAATGACAGCCTCTGAGATCACAAGCAACAACTTGGGGTTTTAGCAGACAACTTCAAAAAGAACTTTAGCACACCTTACCACTTAGTAAAAATTCCAAGTCAAATACTGAGAGCCACTGAAAAACAACTGAAAACAATTATGCCACTGTGCCCATCCACAGTTTGCTCATATCTTCAGTAAGTGCAGTTCTGATTCACTTCTTGCTAAGAGGAAATCGTATAATTGAAAATTGTTTAGGGCAAGAGATAAGGCATGATCAAAGGTATGGACTATTTGTGGACAACTTCTCATCAAGTAGGCTCTGACTTTTCCAATCTGAAAAAGTAATAACCACATTGACAAAATGTGACTTAGGTCTACAAAATCGCAACAGGCAGGAGAGACCAGACAGGAATCAGGAGCAAGCAAAACCAAACAGGAAGACAGACTTACAGAACTCTCTGTAAAAGGACAATTCTCAGATAAAGATTTTAAACAATATTAACAGAGGCTGAACAAGTCAGTGGAGAAGTTACTACATTCACAAAACATTGGAAGCTGAAATAGTAGCTCACAGATATATATATATATATATATAAAAAATTTTATTTCATTTTTCAGACCTGTTCTCAAAAATTCATTTAATATCCCACCCAAGGCAAGAACTGGTAGACAAATAGTCTGAAATTTGTCTAATTCATGAGGAAACTAACAGTTATTACTTTTACATCTTAAAATGAAGTCCACTTAGAAACCCTGTCATAAGGCTTTGAATACGACCATACTCACAAGCCTAAGATAGCAGATAGTCAGAATATTGAGAAAGATATATTAAGTTTTGTGCATGCTAAGTTGTATTTAACCTGTAAAAAGCAATTAGGTCCAGGCCAATAAACTCATGATTCTACTTCAACTACCAGTAAAATATTTCGTAATTCAATTAGTACACTTATTTCTGTAGCTTTTATATTATGGTTATGCTTTGTGGTTCATGCTACCTCCACTGTGTTATCCTGAACTCTTATGAACATAAAATGAGAGATCCAGCATCACACACATAAAGAACACCAACTGTCACAGAAATACAGAAAACAAAGGTAACTTATTTCTAATGTCTTCCCTCTGCTTCATGATATTAATACTTCAGGGTAACTGAGGACTCACTACAAAACAGGCTATCCTCTAAACAGTAAACCAAAACAAAGCCAGGTTTTCTACTGATCTGTGTAAGATCCCTAGTGTCTAATCAAAGCTGAGCTGAAGTGTGGCATTTTCTTTATTACAAGCATTACGATGTTATCTCCCCATTATCAAGTTTCTTATTGTCATTAAATACGCAGAACCTTAATCCATGACCTCTACTCTTCTACCAGCTATGGCTGAAATGGTCCAACAGGCTTAAGAGCCACTTCTGCACTTTGTTAGGCTCCTTTGGCACACACACATTCACAGATACATTTGTGCCCATAGGCAACAAGGTCACATCAACACCTTTCTCTCAAATGAAGCCAAGGTAAAATGTGTTTAGACAATTTAATCCCATGCACTGATGCAAAAGTTAACTTTTTAGTATTAGCCAGACAAACTTCTCCTATAAAACAGCAGAGTACTATGGAATTAATGACCCAGGTCATGTAGCAGCAATGTCCTCTTGGATACATTAAGCAGGTAATGTAACATTGATTTCAATGATACAAGGACACTGGATGATTAAAATTTCGATGACCTCCGAATCTTTTGCAGAAAAGCTGATGTCCAATAAAAAGCTATCTACATTAAAATATATATATGGATAAATTCCTTAATCCTGCAACACTCTATTGTCCTTAAAATCAACATTAACGATACACCAATCACTGCAGTACAAGCATACAGGAATTTGTGTACATGCAAATTACTACCAAGACATCAAGTTGCTCTTACCTTGAACTAGATCTTGACTTTACATCTTCCTTTGCTGTCCTTTCACTACTAGCATCTTCATTGTAGTCCATTTTTTTATCACACAGTTGTTTTCTTTTCTCCCACTTCTTCTGCTGATTTGAGATACTTTCTGCTTCTCCTTGGGAGTCACTTTCTGCCCCTACCTGTGAACCTGAGGAATGTGCCAGGCACTTAGAGGAGATTGGCAGTTTTTGCTCTTCACTGCCAAAGTCTCTTTCTGCTAGCAAAGCAGAAGTTTCAGGTTTTAATGTTTCCTGCTCAGGGAGTGAATTGTCCAAGTTATCTATATGGTCCATTTCCTTAGACTTTACTAATGTGTATGAAGCATTTACAACACCTCCTGCAGAATGTTTAGTCTTTAAACCTTCAACACCGTCCTCCCTGCTGTCTTCACAGCTGCCACAACACACACAGGAATTAATTAGACAGTTTGTGGCAGCTATACTGAGTTTATGGGATTCATCCTCCTCCTCATTTGCTAATGGATTAGCAGATCCAAGAACACAACTAATAGCTGCTTCTGGGGTTGTTACTGGGGATTCTGAGCTAGAAGGAGATTTAGGATTGAATATTACAGTAGCAGATATTTTCATTCCCCCTGTCCTGTGCGCTATCACTTCCGCCGTTTCTGCATCATCGGCATACGCATCCCAGCCATTGAGGTATAACTGTGAGTCTGGACCCTCTAGACAGCTGCATGAATTTGGAACTGAAATGCCAGACATCTGTTTTCCATCTTCAACATTGTTATTATTGCTTAGGTCACTTTCAGCATCTTTTAAAAGCAAAGTTTCCTCTGTCTGATGGCCATTCTCATAAAGCAAAGCATCTCTATATTGCAGGTTCTGTTTTGAATTGTGGCAAGGGTTATTCACCCAAGCAAAAGTATCACTTACTGAATCCAACCCAGCCAAAGCTTCTCCTGCTCCATCTAGGTCATCCATAAAAAACACTCTGTCCTCTTCATCAGTTAAGTTGTCAAGATGGTGTCTTGTTGGTGAAGCTTCTGTGCTAGAACTATTTCTTAGGCTAGGTCTGTGAGCTGGAGACTGACAGATGCTTGGAGGGGAAAGCAGAGAAGACATTTCATCGCCGACTCTGTGTACCATCCTGTTCAGCTGCTCCAGCTCCTGCTCATCATACTGCATGGAACAAGCCAGCTCAGCCTCTGTGTTCTCAGCTTTTGCTGAAAGTTCCTTAGGAGGCAAAGTCGCAGTTATGCCTGGTGCAATGACAGAGGGCACTTCAGGATCTGCTCTGACAGGAAAATCTACATCTTGAGAGATGCACAGGTTACGTTCCAGTGTGTGCAGTTCATCCTCGGTCAGTGTCTGAAGGAGATCCCTGAAAATGAAGAAATAAGCACATCACTTGTCATTTATAATCATGAGGCATCGATGTTACGGATTTTAAAAAAAGCTTTTACTGTTAGTGCAGAAATCCAGAACTTGAGGGCACAGAATACTTTTGACTGTGTAATTCAAGGTGCATTTGGCATTCATATTCAGAGCACGTGACTACTGATGCCTGAATTTGAGATTACTCATGCAAATAGAGGGCATGAAATTATATACATGCTTGCAGTGAAGCCTCTAAATAAACCAAAACACATACAAAAATGGAACTTCTCCCCTCCCCATCACTTATAGTGAAAATGTCACCCACAATTAGATAGATTTTACCATTTTAATTTTCTAATTCACAAATTTGACTTTGATTAGCAAACCAATTTTCCATCCTTCAAGTTGATTCAGAAAATTATTCTGCAAAAGAGTACTGCAGAAGTTTTACAGCATTATACTGTCAGATAAAAGAATTCAATAAAATAGTAATATTGCTTGTGCAGCACTGGTATCTGGAAGCTGGATCACTGAAACGGGGATTGGAATTTGGCTCTCTCCTGCCTCAAACACTGAACTCAGTCTTCTGGCTTTCACTGGCAAAAACTTAATTTTCTTCACTACTATGGGGCTGTGTTTTGGATTTGTGCTGGAAACAGTGTTGATAACCCAGGGGTGTTTTTGTTACTGCTGAGCAAGACTCACCCACAGCCAAGGCCTTTTCTGCTCCTCACCCCACCCCACAGGGTGGAGGCTGGGGGTGCACAAGGAGCTGGGAGGGGACACAGCTGGGGCAGCTGACCCCAAATGACCCAAGGATATTCCATACCATATATGTGACATCATGCTCAGTATATAAAGACGGAGGAAGGAGGAGGAAGGGGGGTTGTTTGGAGTGGTGGCATTTGTCTTCCCAAGTCACCATTATATGTGATGGAGCCCAGCTGTCCTGGGGATGGTTGAACACCTGCCTGGGGAAGGGGTGAATTTATTCCTTGTTCTGCTTTGCTTGTGTGGGGGGCTTTTGCTTTATCCATTAAACTGTCTTTATCTCGACCCATGACTTTTCTCCCTTCTACTCTTCTGCTTCTCTCCCCAAACCCACTGGAGGGGTGAGCAAGTTGGCTGCGTGGGGCTGAGTTGTCAGCTGGGGTTAAGCCACGACACTGGGTTGGTCATTAAGGAGTAAAGCTTCTGAATGATGTTAAGAACAAGGCAGGACTAGAAGCAAACACTGAGCAATTTAGTAAACTGTGTTTTCTATAGACATGCAGCATCTCCAGTGTTACCAAATGTCCTCAGTACCACAGTTTAGGACTACGGGCACCTGAAAACAAAGTGTTATTAAGTGCTTGATAACTTAAAAACAAATCCACAGACACAGCAACATGTAATTTTAGGTCTGAATTTGATTTACACAATCCTTCTCAATCAGAAGCCACATACACAAATATCCTCTGTCAAGAACTGCTGCCACCATTTTCAAAGATCAGTAAGTGTATTTTAGCATAAATGAATGAACAGGGAAAACAAAACCTGTGAGTGCATTCTACTGGCTGCCAGCAGCCAGGAATTTCTGAACTAAGGCAGCATCCTTGTGTTCAGCAATCCACAGTGAACTCTGCTTGCATGGACTAAAATCCATGTGTCAGGAACTGACCAAGAGAAAACTGCTTAAACATCAGCTACGCTTCTCCATACACCACAGTCATACACACTTCTCAAAACAAGAGAAGAATGAGGAACTTCTACAAACAGAGACTAAACCAGCAACATTCAAAGGAATTTGCTTTCCATCCAAGCCCATCAGCATAATTGAGAATGATACACTGGGCCCAGGGAAATCTAAGATTGAATCTTCAGACTTCCAGCATCTATTCTGGGGTTTTACTCAGTCTCCAGACCACCACATGGCAGCACCCAGGATTACTGAATGTCTCTGTGTGTACAGAGCTACCTCAGAGAGCCTGGCTGCTCAGACCTATCCAATATAGGTTTCACACATCCACTGTAAATTCAGTACTGGAAACACATTATTTACTTTATACTGGCTGGCTCCATGGACTTGAGTAATGAACTCTATTTCTGCCAAGAACAACACCTCAAACACAAAAAAAATTTAAGAGCATATGTATGCAGTAAAGGATAGTAAATAAAGCCTGATTAAAAATAACAATAACAATAACAACAACAACCACCAGTGAAATCAGCTGACAGTGCTCATGTCTTTTTAGGTGAGCCAGATCCAGGCAGCCTTGGAAGACTAACATAACTAGTTGAATTACATGTGGTAGTCTACCAACACTATCATTTCAGTAGAGAAATAATCCTGCTTTGAATTCAAAGGAAATATGCTCATTTTCCTAATCCAAACACTGGAAATTTTGCTATTAATGAATCAGCTTATTCTGAAAGAGTTTCAGGTAATTATCTTCACTTTTCTGGTTAAAATTCCCTAGATTCCCCAGTCATTTTTAAAGATGACAAATGTTTGATCAACAGTTACCTTTTCAATACACTGTACATTAGATTATTCAGGACTCACCACCAATCTGCCATACTGCAAAATGACTATGAAGATATTGAAATTTCGTTGAGCAATATATGGAAAGAAATGTGACATTTCACTACTAAAAAACTCAACATCAACCGTCATCAGTAAACGATAAGGTTTAATTAAACTGTAGCTACTTCAGTGGTTCATTTCCTTTCTGTGAAGAACTTTTAACTCATTCTGCTAATACGGACAAAAAGGATTTTTCTCTCTGCTTACATCATTCAGGTAAATTCAGCTTCTGCAATCCAGCCTGACGAGCAGCAGTGTGCTTTCTTCTCAGAGGGGCTTCAGAAAATACTGAATTTTAAAAAGTGCATGTTGCGGTTTCACCTGCTTTTACTCTTTTTGGCATTGTATCACAGAAAGGTAATCTAGCTTTCAAAATACGGGGAACAAATATTCTTCTCCCAGTGGTTACAGCTACTGGCAGAAAAACAAAGCAAGTTCTTCAGATCTGCTCTGCCTGTTACAAGCAGTAGTAGAGATTTGCTCTGCCTACTGCAAAACCAATTAACATATTTTACTCTACTGCCAATATCCAGGGTACAGATAGGCGTTCTTCAAAGACATGAGGCCAGATGTCTTTAAAGACAAGTTTGGCTTAACAGAGGACAGGGCCACAAACCCCCTCATCCTGCACATTCCTCAAGCCTCCTCCATTAACTTTGCTCCTATTCTGACTAGAATTTTAAACTGCCTTGTTGTCAGAGAATAGCTTCATTGTCATTGCCAGCCTGTGCTTCAGTTCATGCTCCAAAGGGAGCATAAGCAGCTGCCTCACTGGAGCTGCCACCCCAGGAGCCCCCCAGGTGCAGGTACAGGGATGCCAGGCACATCCTCCCACTCCCGCAGCACTCAGCTCTGCACACCAAAGTCTACAGATCTGTCTGACACACCCACACTGAGAAACCAACACTGAGATATGTCACAAACAGCACTGGCACTCCTTTACTGCCATGGTTTTGAATCAACTCAAAGTTCTGAACACAGCCCCCTCAGAAAAACTAAGCAGTTTTTCTCCAATCACCGTGCACACTTCATAGGTTTCTATGAACACAAATTTCACACTGCCCCCACCCAATTCTTTAATACACAGACAGCATGTTTACTTAATTTTATCTCTAGTCAATGATACAAAAGGTTTCAAGTATACTTATAATGGTATGATCCTCTGATTCTGCAGCACTTGATATGCAATCTGCTTGATTCTGCACCACCAAAATCCACGGGGACGGTGCCATCACTCATAATGGTCCAGAAACAAGCAAAGCAAAGAGGTCTGAAATAGGGCAGAATTAAGGAGCACTGCAAAATCCCAAGTTTGCTGGCTTTTGAAAATCTCTGTACATCAGCCTCAAATGTATATATAGTATAGGTAGTGTTCTATCACAAGAACAGTCAGTGTCACAGGCACTTAAGTTACAGATCTATGCCTAGAGCAGATGATGTGATCTGTGTATTCCCTAAGCAGATTGCAGTAGTTTGGCAGAAATTGTTCAAATGCCTTAGTTTCAAAGGCACAGAGACAGCACCACTATATAATTATGCATTGGTAGATGTATAAAATACCAAAGCTAATGTTTTACACACAAAATAAAAGTCAACACAAGCACCTGGCTTAGATATTAATGAAAACATTCAAAGCCATAATTTGCTGCTCAACCTTTCCAAAAACACAGCGAGAACCCTTACTGCTTTTTCTCAGTCTCAACAATCTCTATTGTTTTCAAAGTTGTCAGCCACCAGTAGGACACCAAAAATTTTCATACCTAATAGATATTTCTCTTCTCTTCTAGTTCTGATTTAATTATGTGGATGAACATAATTAAATACAGTACTTATCTTTGCCTTATGGATATTTTAGGATAATATAGTTTAAAAATTAATTACCTGTAATCCTACTAAATAATCAGCTCTGTGTATGATATTACTCCATGAGCTAAAATATAGTTGGCTAGGAAGTTACAGAACTTTACAGAGAAATTCACTGGGATGTGATCACATTCTGCAGTAAGATGTTCTATATTCTTATAACAGGCACACAACTGGAATACAAAATGCAGCTATTTTTAACAGAGGATTTCCAAATCTATTTTCATGCCTTAACTACTGGTTAAAAAAGACTCCAGGAAAAAAGCACTCTTCCTTTGTTGGGGAGCAGAAATATTGGTATCAATTATCATTCCATCTTCTTCATAGGTTTCTATGAACCTTCTCACAGACTATGGATTGCAGCCTGAGGAGTTAAAAAAAAAAAAAAAACTGATAAGAAAAAAAAGCCCTACACAGCTTAGGTACTTTTAAAAGTAATTCAATTACCCTACATGTACAGCACACTTATTTGAATCTCATTTTATTTTCATTCAATGTATTTTCTGTTCAAGACTATTACTAAAAGATCTTTTTGAACTCAGTTCTTGCCAGTATTTGAGTTCCTTCAATTCAGGGACTGTCAGACACAGAATTTCATATTACTTCTTGCTTGAATTTTTGCTCTGATAGATGTTATCTCACTAAGAACACTTTGCCAACTTTGTCTCCTAGACAACCAAAGTCACATTTTTAATGTTCCCTTTCCTTCACGGAATAAATACAAGTCTTAAAGTATATCAGAACTTTTCCAAAATTGAATTTGAAAGATTATTTTTTGAAGTTTGCATTGAAAACTGTAGTCATTGAACAAACAAGCATTTAACAAATCTGTTTTCAACTATGTTCACAGTAACTGAAAATTAAATGAGCTGAGCAATACACTGACTTCATCGATTTTCATTTTCCACATTGTGAAGTATGAAAATAAAGCAGAAAATACAGATTATGAGAATAATATTAGCTTTTAAATATCCTTTTGGCTTTAGACAGCAAGTGGAATGCTGGTGAAAATATCTGCAATAGCCACATATTAGGAATAAGGTATTTTAACGTAAAACTTCATGGACTTGTCGAGTTTCTGTACCAATAAAGCTTTTTCCTCCTTCTAACTTCAGTTCTGCCCCTCAGTTCATGTTGTTATTCTTAACCCAGTGTTTTACAAAACCATAATTACTTAAAAACCCCAACAAACCAAACGTTGATTTGCCAATTTTAATTCTCAGATTTCAATATGAATATCACTAATGTACCTAAAAATAAGACTTCTAGACAAAAATACTAGGAAGCTTTCAAGGGACACACGAGGATGTGGTCTAGATATTTATAAAGGCTAACTTCAGAAATAGCTCCCCTTTGAACCACCCCTGACAGAGCTTACAGTCTCCCTCAGGAGATGCCTCACCTCTAACAGATGAGAGGAGATCAATCTGGATAAACTATGTGAAAACTATTCTTACATCAAACTGTCACCATGATATCCAGGGAAGGTGATAAACTGCTGAAAATTGGACACTGGGGAAAAAAACACCAAACCTGTCAAATTATCTCTAGAGATTTCTAGGAACAAAAGTTGCACTTGGTATATAAATCTGAATTCTAAGAAAATAGCAGGGCTTAGGGATTAAGAGATTTTTATAATACCCAGATAAAATACCTGAAGAGTGAACATAAAGATCCTTTAAAGATACAGCTTAATTTCTCCAAAGTAACAGATCAATCTTCTAAAGATCTCAAGTAAGAAAGAAATATGTAAATGTTCTTTATACTTGAGCCAAAGCCCACATCTCCAACGACAACCAACCCTGAAGCATTATGGAAAGAAGTATAAAGTGATTTATCCTGTAAAAAACAAATTTAGAATATGAAAAACTGATAGTCATTTCTATTAGGTTAAGAATTATCTGAGTATTGCATCATAGCATAATGACAAAATGTAATAAGCCTAGTTAAGCAGAAACATTGATGCTAATTAGAAACAGAATCTCCCAAAAATAAACTCTAACTTTAGTATTTCAGGCATCATCCAACCACAAGGAAAATGTGAAATGCTATAAAATGATACTCAAAAAAAAAACCCCAAAAAAACACCAAAAAACCCTATCATAGAGATTAAAAGTTCAGAAAACTACCATGAAATGAAAAACTACATTTAGTTATTTCACGGGTATATCAGGCCAATGAGAGGAAAATGCAGTTTATGGTTAACATAGCAAACAGAAACACTTTTTAAGCATTTATGAGTTTTCAGACCTCTGATTTTCACTTCAGAAGAGAAGCAATTACAACTATCTTTTATTACTTGCCTTATTTTTCTTAGCAAAGTGTGAAAAGGTCTGAAGAGTTCAGACATATCTTCTGGTTTATGATCCAAGTTTAATGGTCCCTCGGAGTAGACAACAAGGCCACTGTAATTCAAACACATGCATGAACACACACAAAAATGAAAATTTTATTACACAGAGCAACCACTGAATAGTCAGAAAAGCAACTGTACATAAACATTAGAACAACATTTAACTACATCTCATTATCTTATTTTTGTCTTATTCACCCACAGTTAGAATTAGATGCTATTTTCAAAGTAACAGGAAAAAGATCCCCTCCACTCTGTTCCCATTTCTTAAACATGGCAGAAGAAGCAATGGAAGCATAAAGGGAAGAAAACACATCCAGTTTATTGCTGCAGTTGAATTAAAAAAAAAAAAAAACCCACAAAAAAACCCCAAAACAAAACAACAAAAAAACCCCCACAAAGGCAACTTATTATCAAGTACATTGGGAAGGTCCATGGATGTGAGATATTGCAGATGGCTTTTCCTTTCCAGTCTAAATAATTTTCAGGTAAGGTAGCTGACTCCTGAGTTCCTAGGTTTTTTTACCTCTAAGATAAATATAACCTGGTGTTGACATAGTAAAAAAAGAAATCATTTTTTTAATCACGTAAAACACATTTTGAAGAAACCATGCTTCTAAATTGTACAAATTTCCCTGGAAATAGGTAAATTCACAATCCTGAGAGTCTCCAGGTACTTCACTATAGATATTTCTCAATAGCTCCCCCTGACCAAACCACCATTGCCCAAACCTGTTTGTGTGTGACAGATTAAACAAAATTCATTTTCAGATTTGCTGAGCCACACCATACTGTGTCTAAAGAGTGGATTCCCACCAGGCACCACTCTGCTTAAAACTATTTAATCCTCTGCCCACTGTAAAACCAATATATGTTTCCCAAAGGCAACCCATTCTCACAGTTGAGATTACATCAATTGTCTTTTTCCATGGCCGTTTTCCCCTTCCTGTCCATAGTGTCAGTGCTCTGTTACCCAAGGTATTTCAAAGGCATGTTCCTTTCCTTAAACTCCAATTACATATCGCTTCAGAGAGCTATCCAGCATCCAAATCATCCAGAGTAACCCTTGGTTAACAAGACTGTCAAAGTCTTTTTGTCACCAGGTCTTCCCTAGCAAGCACCTGTGTGACCCCCAAAAGCTCTCTGAGACACAGCAGCAAAGCTGATGTCACAAGCTGTATGAATTCCTCTGAAGTATTAAAAGAACAAACCCCAAAGGATTAGGGTTTTGAGGCCAAGAGCAAAGAAGAGGAGATGAGAGACAGAAGTTGCCTCCTTTGCAAGTCACTTTTTTTTGTGGCTTAAGACACATTATCTTGTTGACAAGGACACGATGTTATCTTTTTTCCTCTGCTTTCCAAGCTTCAACAAGCAGGCTGCCACAAAGTGAAGCAATTATTGCTGACTCATGTCTTATGTTCTGCATAAGCAAATATTACTACTTTGCTCAGTGAAAGCTCAAGGCTACTATCCTCAAACTTCTACCTGATGCCAAGTCACTGTTCCTTAGGCTTTCAGGCAGTTTGCTTGCCACAGAATTTAACTCTCAGAAGGAAATGAACAGAAAAAAAAAAGTGGGCTAGAGCACTACAGAAAAAAAAATAAATGAAATGGCTTCTGTATATGCGTAACATTTGAAAGAGCTCTGAAATAAAGCCTGAATATAGCTGTAGCACTGGAAAGAACTAAAAATTGCATCTTAATATTTCCTACATGGCTTGTGCTTTTTCCAGAAAACACTGTATATGGATGGGGTAGTTATTCTGTGGAACTTCACATGACAGCAATTTCTTTTCTTATCACTGGCTAATTAGGAGCAGTTAAACTTCTTCTCTTTCTCTATCCTTCTTTGTAATTTGGGATGGACAAGAGCTATTTGCCAGAGAGCCCTGGTTTCCAGTTAGTCATGATGTGTTCTCCTTCACTGTGTCTTCCAGCAGCTTCAAACTGACAACATTCCTGTTGTCTTCCAATAATCAGATTATTACTGTTACTATTTTTAGAAGGACAGTTAGAGACAATATACTATTTAACAGGAACAACAGGCCACAGGGATTTCCTGAGGAGAAGTGTATTACACTCAGGATTTGAGGTTTTTTATTTCCCTCAATTATCCTACTTACATTAGCTAACTTTAAAACATTCACAATGGTAAAATATTAAAAATATGCTGGCTTTTCTCCAGAGAAGCTGCCTTAGTAAACCATGAAGACTCATTAAGAAAAATGCATATGATTTGTTCAATGTTGCAAAAACTGCAGGAAGCAAAAACACTATTATAATTCAGTTGCTTTGAGTGGTCAACACAGGACACAAATCTACACAAGAGTTACACATATTAATACTTTCCTTCAAGAGAATTAAGCCTAACTCAACAGTTACAATGCAGTTTGCCACAATCATTCTTTCTGAACTCTAGAGTAATTGAGAAAAACACACAAATTTAACTGAAAATTCGTAGTTTTCAAGACTTGTGTCCTGAAGTCACTCTATTTTTGAATGTCACAAAATACGTGCTTTCAAAAAATATTTCCAACCACATGACATCGCAAAGACTGATGTTCCAAATTTTTAAATTTTGCTGGAGGATGCCTGATCAGTTGTTCCTGCCTTCTCAATTTAGAGATCTACCATCTTTCTTTTTTTTTGTCTTGATATTCCACATTAAACTGGTATTGATTTAGAATAAAACAATCCTCCTCAATTTTTTTTAAAGAATGTGAAAGTAAAGTCAAGTGAAAGTCCACCAAAATTCTAAACAGAGCTTCTCAAATCTTCAATAAACCTTTAAATGAGGCAGAGCAGAGAGTAGTTAAAAATTACTCACCATACAATGGCTAATCTTGGAATTGTAAACATTAAAGCTGGTTCATAGTCATCTATCATATCTTGAGTGAGGTATCCAAGCCTTAAGGCTCTAAGCAGAAGAATAAAATTATTTAGTAAGACATCAAAGTCCTGAAGAACACATTTCACTAAGGAAAATTTTGAAAAAAAATGTTATAAGCCAAACCAAACTGACAGTATTTAACTCATGTGCTGGTTTTATACAATCTAAACCTATATATATAAAACTGATTGCTTAAGTCTCTGTTTTAAAGAAGAAACAGTATAATAGAAACATGAATGCAAGAAAAAAAATCCCTTTAAACACTTAAAGCTTTTATAGTCATCCAAAACCCAATTCACTTCTATGAAACTTTCTCTATCTACTATTTCCTGTCAAGCTTCGGCTTGATACTGAAAAACCACTGGTGCTGACAAGTTTTCAAATAAAAAACGTTTTTAAAGTAATAGGAAAAATACTCAGTTTCCTTTTCAAATACAAAATGTTCTAATTATCAAGGTCAGTCTCCCCCTTTAACTAACAAAAAACCTAAAAAAACCCACCCAAGTACAGCCCAGTTCTACCCAGTAACTCTAACTGAAGTGTAATGATTTAATATTCGTGGGAGACTTCATTGTCCTCAAATAGCTTCTCAAATGTCTTAAGCCCCTTTTAAACTAAGCCCCATTTTGTTTGGATTTTTTACTTGGCTATATTTTCCAGGTTTCTTCACCATTTCCAGATTTCACCATATGTTTCATAACATCCTCAAATTTCTTCTCTTACTTGTTTATACCAGTGCTTAAGCTTGCACTGAAAACTGCACATTAGTCCTGCTTTTGGTCCCCAAAAGAATGGAAATAGCTTTTTCTTGTTCATTGTCAGCACTTGCCCAGCCAGTACTGCTGGTGGTGGATGGGACACGACCACAAAGCAAACCCTGGTTGGTGCCAACAGTAGACAGACACACTAGTGTGTGGCCCGTCCTCACTCCCTGCTCCTTCCTACAGCCCTGACAGATTTTCCGAAGCTACAAGTAAGAAACCATGTTTTTCCTCCTACTGGGCAAATACAGAATCCCAGAATTGTGAGGGTTGGAAGGTAGTTCTGGAGATCACCCAGTCAACCCCTTTGTCAAGCAGGGTCATCTAGAGAAGGTGACACATGAACACATCCAGGTGGGTTTAGAATGTCGCCAGAGAGGGAGACGCCACAATCTCCATGGGCAGCTGTTCTGCCACCTCAAAGTAGAGAAATTCTTCCCCATGTTGATGGAACTTCTCGTGTTATAATTTATGATCATTACTCCTTGTCCTGTCCCTGGGCAACATGGAAGAGTCTGGCACCATCCTCTTGACACCCACCTTTGAGCTGTTTGTGTGCACGGATCAGATCCCCTCAGCCTTCTCTCCTCTAAACAGGCCCAGCTCCCACAGCCTCTCCTAAGAGAGATGCTCCAGACCCCTCATCATCCTTGTGGCCTCAGCTATGTGTATGCCATAGCTGAGTGCATGTATGTGTAGTAGCTCTCTGACTAAAGGAAGGTAATTCCTCCTACTTGTGACCTTTTTTGAGTTGTAATCCTGACTCCCAAAATGCCTGAAACACCCCTGACCTTGGTGTCATGTACAGATTGTGGCAGTGTGCTCTACTCCCTCACTCCTCAGTGAAAGGACCAACTGCACCAGACCCAGGGTCCTACTTCACAGGTTCTGCTAACATGACAGTAAAACCAACACTTATTCTAAGGGCCTTTTACAGTCAATTGGAGTCTAATAATTCTACACAGAACATGATTCACTAATTTTCTTTAAAGAACAGTGGTGCACTGCTTAAAACCCCAATTAGGCTGAGTATTTCACATGCTGTTCTCCCCTCTACTGCCCACCTACAGGCTAGTTAATCTGTCACAAGGGGGAAGAAAAAAAAGTTGTTCAACACAGTATATTACAAATTCACACTTTTCTTTGCACCTTATACTTCTAGAACTTATGAATTGCTGAATTGTTTTCTTTCATCATCGTCCCTTCATACATATAGAGACAAAGACCAGCCCTTTGAGATTTTTAAGAGCTTTTATGAGTTCTTTATGATAATCACTGGAGGTTCACAGATGATTTGAATCATCTCCCCATGTATTCTTGCATGAAATATCATTAAGTCTTGATGTCTTGAATAAATTTAGCTTATTTAAATGCTTAATCTTCATGTATACATCTGTAACAAGGCATACCAAGAATACAGTTATTATTGGATTATTAACTCTTGTGTCTTGTTTTGTACTTTTTTAATGTAGAAAACAAAAAACACAGGCTTGTGCCTGGCAAGCACACTCAATACCTTTGAACTTGGAGACTTACTAGAAAAGCAAAATACCTGTTGTTTGATGACAATTCTTCAAAATTATAGTTAATGTACTTCTATAAAAACTCAGACAGAAAGTAAATACAGAAATTAACATCTAGTCCTTAACTTACCTCTCCACAGTTTCACAGAACAGTACGATAACCTCTTGCTGTACATAGTATTCTTTTGGAGACTTCACAGGTACCATGGCTGACACGTAACTACAAAAATTATAATATAATGTACCAGTCTTTCACACACTTTAACAAGTAAGATTAAAAATAAAATCAAACCTAGGACAAATCATCTTAGAAACCTAAGGTGACATCCTATAGCAATTTCTTTGTTTCAACAGCACTCACTATGAAAACTGGGTAAGAACCCAGGAGAAACACAGCCAAATTACTTACTGTAGTGGAATTGAGGCAGCAGAAGTCAGTAGTAATTTAGAAATATTATATAGCACATATATGAAATAATGATATAATTATGACAGCACAATTAGATATCAGAACTCTTTACAGTGAGGCACAGGGTCTTTGAAGGATTTTCACTACCTCGTCTTAATGAGAGAATAGTTTATTCTGCATTTCCTCAATTAAAAAAAAAAAATCTGACTTAAGCCAAACATTTTATCTATAAAGGTTTTACCTGAAATTAGATTAGTGAGACTCAGTTACCCAGATGAGACAGTTTATGACACTTAAAATTTGGCCTCATCTCTATGTGGAATTACTAGCAAAAGCTCTAGTTCAACAAGGTAAGAAACACTGGTAAAAGTTTAGTGGTTTTCTGTCACTGTATTACTTAATTGGTCATTTGTAGAATACAAGTAACCCAGAAAGGGAAGAAGTTGTTTGCAAAACAATGGTAAAGAGTAATGCTGTATATAGAGAGTTGGTATTGACAGGCCAAAAAGTGCACAGACACTGCCAAGAACCAGTTACTGATTGTCACTGGTGTTTGCACTCAAACCCACACTTAAAAGCATGTTTCAGACAACATTTTCAATGAAAGTGTTTTCACTGTAACAAAATAATGCCTCTTCTAATCAGAAAAAGACTGCTTACTTGAGTAAAAGAACGCAAGAGAATAACAATGCTGAGGAAGGGCAAGCAGTAATGTGGGACATGACAGTCCATACGTTGTTCCCAAGAAATATCAAAAGACTACCCAATTCTAATAAACATGTTCTGCTAAGGGCAGCAGTGGATGTATCGTATTAGATCCATAGATAATCTTGCCCATTATCTTGTCTGTGGCCAGCACCACAAACATCTAACACACAGGCAGGCAGCTGGTTACACTATGAAGCACAATGCAAGACTGGTCAATGTGCAAAAAAGCATCATGCCAAAAAGCAGTTATTTTTAATTAAGCTATAAACCTCAAAGTCATTTTTCAATCATAAGTTTTCAAATCAGTGAGTTCCTGTGGTTAATTATGGCTCCTGTAAAAGCACCTCCTCCATCAGAATTCAATTTGCCTTCTTAAATTCACTGGGTACATCTTGCTTGTATCACTAAGCCCAAGAGAACAAAACCTCAGTCTCTAGAATATTTATTATTGTTCTTTTCTTTTTGAACATCTCCTATTTGTTGCCTTTTCTCTGACAAAGAAAACATTAAGAGAAGAGATTTATGGTTTCCTTTTGTGTCTTGGAAATTCTCACTCAAATGCCATATGCCAGTATGCAAATGGGGGATTATAGGAGAGAGCAAATGTTGATTGCTAAAAAGCTATTTCATTTTCATTATTGCTACACTGGAAGGAAAAATCTAACAATACAACAAATTACTAAGGAATTCAAATACAATGATAAAAAAATTTACATCCTTTTTCCACTCAAAGAATACAGTTTCTAAAAACCAACAAGCCACAAAACAGCTGCAGTGGCCAAGACATGGCTCACAACACATTTACTTAATGTCTTTTACCTTAATTCGAACTCAGCAAAAAGAACATCAAAATGCTTGAGGGAATCTTTCATTTTTTCTGTGTAGAGGTTCAAATCCCTTAAGGCCTGGTCACGAATGATATTTCTGACTTCCTCTAGGCTTCGGGTCAGATCCTTGGCCAAGGGCCTCATAGCCATACTCTCAATTTCACGATTCATAATAATTGAACCAGCAGCCAAACACTATGAAAGACATGAAGAGATAAAATATTAGTTTTTACAAAGTAAAAATACTTTTATACTTAAAAACAAAGCACAAGATGTGCTATTTAATAAGATGTGCTTTTGAACAAGGGCAGTATTTAGTCCCAGTTGGCTGCAAATTATTAAACAAGTGAAAAATTTAATGCTGGCATGTCAAGAGTCAAAAGCTTTTGCAGAAAAGCTTAGGGAGCAGCTCAGCCAGGGAGACGTGAAAAGAGGAGAAGGCTGAATGAAGTACAAGAACCACAGTGCTGACAGAAGAGCTAAAGCTATTCACCCACCAGTTAGGCAATAAGCATTAGTAGGATAGATTCTCCATGCACACACAGATTGCTTGCATAAGAGATGGGAATCTAGCAAAACTACAGTCCACGGACTGTTTTGATTTTGGCTAGACTGCTTGATTTTGTAAAATAAATCTATTCCTTATAAAAGAATTGAAATTCTGCAACTGTGATGTCTTTTACAGCCAAACTGCTCACGCTGGTTATTGCAGAGATCCAATAAGGCCAGTATCCTGCTTCCCACAGAAATCATGATTATACACAAAAATCAGGTCACCTAGTGATTCTTCCCTTCCAGTGTCTGGAAAGCAACTATTTAAGAGACTCCTTGCTCCAGGCATTATACATGGATGCTTTCTGACCTGCTGATAATGACATTAACAGTAGATTTTTACTGTAACACATAATTCAAACTTTTTTAAAATCTTGCCACTAAAAACAACTGCTGGCTTTATTCTTTTATAGATGCATTTGGAAGACAATGAGCACCAATACAAATCACACCTGATGCATTAATAGAAATACTTCTATTAACTGATAATATACAAGGTTGTTCTCAAAGATCAGGGGTTTTTTTTCCTTTTTTAAAATCTCCCTTTGCAGCTGTGTCATCCCCCCTCTCCCTGGCATCCTGTGGATGGAAGCCACGCCTGCAACTCAGTATGAGGAACCTGCAATCCCAGAAGGGATCCTTTCTCAGCAGCCTGATACATTGATTTGAGGGCACTCAGAGAAGATCATGTTCTTACTTACCAGCCAAAACAGTATTTGTGGGAAGTATGGCTAAAGTAAGTGTTACCTGCTGATAGGTATTCTCAATCTGACAAAACTCAGTGATTGTACTGACAAGGACAGAAGTGTGTACTCATAAAGCTCATACAATCTTCTTGTTACATGAATTTACAGGAGGACAGTGCCTACAGCAGTAGGAGTTTGCATTACATCATCACTGCATATGTTCCTTTCTCTGAAACCAACAGGTCTCTCCAGCCTGATGGTTACACAGTAAAGTTTGATTTGGAAACAGGTTTAGCTTATGTAACACAGCAGTGAATAAAACAAGACTGAGGACAGGATTACAAAGCATTGACATACCAAATTAATTTTGTAAATTCTATCTGAGATTTCTCTGACTCAGAGGAGCCTGCAATTAACAACTGTCAAAGCAAGTTTCAGAAACAGAACATATGGAGGCATATTGGACTGAACAAGATAGGAAATCTTCATGGAGAACATGCACTTGAAAAAGAACAAAGAAACTGGTAGAGGAAAAAAAAAGGATATTAACAGGAGGCCAAGGATTGCTTGAATACAGGAGAGGCAACACTGAAAACAAGACCACAATGGGCTGTTGTGTGGTGGGAGGTCTAGACTAATTCTCCCTCAAGGCTCAACAAATTCATGGCGCCACCTTAAGTCACCTTCAGGCCAATAAAAGTGAAGAGTTTAACACTCAAGATGCCACAATGATTTTATTTTTTTAGCCAAAGACATCAGTACATATAAATAAGTATATGACACATCATATAGCCTTTTGTGCTGACATTACAGGCTTCATTTGGTTAAAACAACAGAAGCTTACTACAAAAATTCCTTGTTCCTACAGGTTGCTCTAGAAGCAAGTCTTTGAGAGAAACCAGGTAAGAGAAGGAAAGTGGACTTCACTATTCTGCACAGGAACTAATCTATTTCTGGCATACATATGAAAAAATTAAGTTATGTGCAGCAAATGACAGACTAAAGATGCATATTTAGGATGAGTTATAGCATAACATAGCCATTAAAACAAAGTGACAGCATGCACTTCTATTTGCTGGAGATGAACTTTTGTCCTGATAAAACTCCCTAAGACACTTTTATTTGTTTCTAAGATCTTCAAAACACAAGGTGGCTTAACAGAAAAAGAAAATCATTCAGATGCTAACCTACAAAAGAATAAATTTTTCACTATAGAATATTGACAGCACACAATTATGAAAATAACCTTTTATGCTGTTAGCCCAACCAAAACCACAGTTAAAGAACCCCATTTCTCTGAGCACCCACCCAGACCAAGTTCTCTTGTTTACTTTGCTCTGTAATTTTTTTTTTTTTACCTCTTTCAGAAAAGTCTGAAAAGGTACTGGTGGCTTTATACAACAAAAAAAGCGTCTACTAATCCCAAAAAGCAGAAGCATGACAGACCTACCTCTGCTCCAAACCAAAGCTGTCCTGCAAGGTTGTCATGACGTATTTCCTCTGGAAACTTCACACAAAAGTCTCGGTTGGCCCGTTCGTGTGGAATGCATTCATCCATGATTTGGTTTATGATGTTCAAAACATTATCCTGAAGCAAAACACAGGATACCATATATACTGTTTGAACAGAAAACATTTTTTCTAACTTTTTAATAGAGTTTATTAGTGAGGTACCAACCAATTAAGATAAAAAATGCAGACTCCCATGGTCTTCATACACACAGTGAAAACAGAGGAGAATACTGCACAGAAACAAGAGCATCAAACTTCAATCATTCTAGTTTTCTAGAAACGTTTCTCAGATTAGTTGCACTTAACTTTGACCAATGGGACTTCTGATGAGGAGGCATGACATAAAGAGCTTGTTACCTCCAGCTATCTGTACATATCAGTAAATGAACTAGAAGTACAAGTGAATTATACTTCTTCCATTTCCTCTCACTAGCCCCAACAATACACACTCCCATTATTCTCATAAAGAGCACCTGACAGGGTACCTTGGAGCTGTTAGAAAATGAGTTATATTGGAACCACTGTGGTTGAATAAATTTAAACTCATCCTGGTAATCTAAAGGAATTTACACACCTGAATCCCAAATGGGCAAGGGCTGGCATACTCACCTACCACCTCATACCCCAGACACCCATGAGGATTAGGAGACACCACACAAATCAGAGCCTCAATAACTGCTCTGATCTACCTCTGCACCAGGACAATGATCAAAGACCTATAACCAGTTTCTTGATATGCTGTAAATAATCTGTATTCATTTATTTGAAAAGATAATTTTCACATACCCCTGCTGGGAACTGTACAGAATTTGATTAACATAATGAAGGTAGATTGAGAGCATGAAAAAGGCTGAGTGCTTTCATTAAAGATGTTTTGTCTGTCTTATGCTTCTCCCGCTATTTACAGAATTCACATTCTATTTAAAATATTTCTCAAACAAATATAACCACATCTGTCTGTACAATATTGTTTAACAGTCAGAATTGCTTTAAATCTACACTATACTGTTTTATTTTCACCTGCACTTAAAAAACAATAGAAGATGAATTTTGAAGAATTTTGAAGAAACCTGCCCCTTTAGTAGACAAAACCTATTTTAGCTAAAAAGAATGATCCACATTTTCTGCAATTTCTGCACAGACTGCTACACCTGCTGTTGCCACAAAATAATCTTAACATTAAGGCTGTAATTACAGTTGTCTTCACCCAAAATAAGTGAATAAATTAACAATCAGCCATATTTATTGCACACTGATATAAGGTACTTGATGCGTTAACAAAACACTCTCTCACAATAATTTTTTGCAAGGCTGTCATGAGATAATACGTTTCATTTCAATAAAGTTGTTACAAGCAAATAAAGCCATCCCATACAGTTAAAACACATAAGTCAGTGTAACAATCAACCATCTTTTCTAGAAATAAAACTGAAAATCAAATGCCCTGTAGCCCCTCCAGGGCATCACAACACAGACCATGGACAGCAGGTATGAGAAGAGACAAGAAAAGAAAACTAGAATCACTGACACAAAATACCTGATGTTAGAGATGAAATCACCCCTTCACTCTGATGGGCCTATTGTACTGCCAGGATCAGTGGGGCACTATAGGATCCCTTAGAATCCAAAGAGATGCCCCTTGTAGGTACTGAGGGAAAAACCAATCTTAAATATTCCCTAGTGTAATTGTAACGAGAACTGAAGTTCAAATCCTGGAAGAGAACAGAGCAACGATGCTCACACCCTACTGTCACTACAGGACACCCAATGAACACAGGCATACTGCCAGGTCAGGAAAGGAAAAAAAAAAAAGGGGCAGTTTATTTTGTTACTTCAGTTTATATAGATTTTGGACAATGACCACGGATTGGAGGATGAGGTTGCCACCTCTCCAACCACACTGGTCAAACCAAAAGTCCATCAAGTTTCTCCTCCCCAAGAGAGGAATGTCAACAGTGAGAGAACATTAGATAACATCGTTTACATGAAAGTGTATGAGAAACTCTGAGAATCTGACTCCAAATATGTAAACATTTCAGAAAACTGGGAAGAATTGTAAAAGAACAGGGCGACACCCTACTGCAGCAGCACCATCCTGAACCACTGGCTGAAGAACACTATCACTACTACCTCCTCTCTCCAGGACCACAGGGAGCTAGCCAAGCAATCACATCCAAATTGGCACGACACTTTAGGGTCAGAAAAAAGAGAATAATAGGAAGTTTCCTATTCTCCTTCCACTTCTTAATTCACGGTATTGAGTATACTTCTCTCACCATTATTTAGCTATATCTGCCTGGGAATCCAAAGTATTTTGAAAGTAGCTCTCATAAGAAAAACAACTCCTAAACTACGTAGCTCCTACCCAAAGTTACAGAGCAAAGACTGAAACTGAGGATAAAAACATTTGAATTGTAGAAAGGCATGAGTCACTCATGAAGTATTGCAGATCTGTTATTACTGATCTATTTTGAGACCAGGTGCTTTGCCTGTAGCTCTCACTTTATCACTAGAGCAATACAGGTTGGTCTTTATCATTAGGATGAAAAAGCCAGCCAGATTCCTGTTTTCAGAGAATTAATCGAAGTTTGCAAAGGCCTTTTTGCATTGGAGCAATACAGTGGTAAAAAGCAATCTTACCAGTTAAAATTTTACAAAAGTTTCACAAAATACAGAAAAATATTAAGGCAGGGAACTCTGAGAAGAACTCTGATGTAACAAATCTGGTTATATCAGACTTTAAGTAATCCAATTACAATTCATTTTAGGACATGAAATTCCAGTTTCTTTTACTTGCCACCCAACTTTAATATGGGGAAATGCAATTTTTTTTCTTACTTTTTTTTTTCCTAAAAAGCTACACAAAATAAGAGGAAAAGCCATATTGAAAAATGTCTCCTCCCTAATTTTTTTTACTTTAATGATTATTTTTTAAATGCAATCTTATTTGACAGCAGCTACAAGACAGATTGAATTTCCCTTACATAATCACCTATATATATATATATATAAATATATATAAAATATATATATATGCAAAATTCCTGATGTATCAAAGAACATTTTATGCAAATGGAATAAAGAAAGAGGACTCACAGCTGGTAAGCAACTGTTCCATGGTTTTCTTCTGTTTTTCTAATAATTATACCTGTTAAAAATCACTAACATTTTGTCTATATCATCTCAGGAGACAATTATTACAAGCATCATGAAATTTTATACCTTAATGCACTTAAATATTGCAACTAAAGGCAAGATGATGTAATGAATTCAATTTTTTACAATATACTAATGTTTAAGTATATAATTTGTTTCCCACTTAAAAGACATTTAATATTCTTCCTCATTTCTTCAACATTCCTATAATCTCTAGATGCTTCTGCTCCAAAGCACCCAAGATCTACCACTACATCTCCATGTATGCCAAACTTTGAGTCAGGTTTTTTTCTTTAATACATGCAGTACTACTAAGTTAAACCACAGGTAATTAGAATTTTAATATACACTTTCCAATGGAGATAAATCATAAAAGCTCCATCTCCAGTAGCAGTTGTTTGTATAGAATTACCTGACTTTACACAGGCAAGCTGGTCATTCTGTCAGAGAGCTAACTGAAAAAGCCAATTAAAAAGATGGCCATCGTTTCCTGCCTAGTCTAGCAGGGATACAGGAAGATTACAGAAAGAACAGTTGATGGAACTTGGATATATAACGTACGAAAACTGAAAGATTTCTACAAGGTAAATTGCTTTTGCTGTTTCAGGATGTGCAATTTCCTAAATTCTCTGTTGTTTTACAGGGTTTATTTTATTGTCCTACAGAAGAAGAAAAACCAAACAAACCAACAATTCTCCATCACTTCCCTTCCCTCTTCTATTCTT
This sequence comes from Cettia cetti, assembly GCA_013401135.1. NCBI lineage: Eukaryota > Metazoa > Chordata > Aves > Passeriformes > Sylviidae > Cettia > Cettia cetti. Next base: position 83,595 of record VZUI01038852.1, on the reverse strand, counting down.
CTTATGACACCCAGAGCAGAGTAAATTACATAAAAATCTGGAACATTTGTTCCCATAATAATTTGAGATCTCAGCTGCTTTAAAACTGGAAGGATGCCAGCCAATTTAGACAGACTATCCAATGCATTGTAAGCAAATTAGTCTTTTCTTCAAAAGAGCTTCAAGAAACATTCAATTTATTTAATTACAGTACTCTGCTTTGTAAGCTAATAACGAATGGGTTTGGATACATGGTAGCACTGAAATTTTGCTCTAATTTAAGCAACAGAAATCAATTAGTTGGAATTGAAGTAGTAAATCTTTCACTTGATCCATCTTTCTACATAAAAGCCTCTGGATTTTAATGCCTCCTTTGGTGGCTTTATCTGTTATCTTTTGGTTTATCTGCGTACTGGGATGTGCACAGTTTTGTTTCAGGTGCTCTGTTGAGGCTTTATAGCAGCACAGGCAGCCACTGCAGAGATTCTGCTTTGGGATTTACTCCAAACTCCTTACTTCCTGGAAAACACAGCTCAGTTTCACATAACAGACAGCACTTATATTTCATTTTGATAGGGAAGATAATGAGTGGTAGTGAGACAATGTATGTAGATAGCCACAGCAGAGGACAAAAAGTTGGTTTATTCTTGGCCTATCAGTAATTGGCCATATATTAAATAATCAGAGCATAAAGCTAACATCAACTGCTGCATTAGCTTCCAGAATAGGTACCAACAAAATGCCAAGAAATTAATCTTTCTTATACTATGAAACATGTTTAGATCAAGAAAAGGCAAACTTATATACCCTTTTGTACATGTCCTTGATAAAATTATGCTTCTATTCCACAACATTCAATTTAATATGACCTTTCTGAGGTCTTTTGCAAGACATCTTCAAAGGAAGGTAACCTCTTGTGCTGTTCAGTGCCTCTTTAATAGCCATGTTTTGAATTACCAGTAATATCTAGCCAAGGCAATATGGTCTGTGATGATATCACCACGAGCTTAACAGATGATATTTTAGCCTCTTTGTTTAAGTGAGTCCATGACATTTTTTGTTATCTTTTCTAGCTTGATGTTAAGTTCTAGGACTCCTTCAACGTCACATTATGGCAATCAGAAGTCAATGATGAACACAAATTAATGCCAAAAACAAAGGAATATTTTATTGTAATTAAAGCAGTGAGTACTTAGGTTTTACAGGCTACTTAAACAGAAGAAAACAGTAACAAGGTGGTATACTCTGACGTAACAAACAGGTTTTCAATGTACACACAGAAGTCCTGGCTTCAGAAGCCACACAGCTATTTCACATTAGAGATCCAAAGCCCCTCTATGGCTTTCCTTCCAGTCCATCTTACACAGATCCCAAAGGCTGTACTTTCAGACTCTTTGCCTCATCAACTAAATGATTATTTCTCACTGGCAGTGTAGCACCATGGAATTTTTTGGATTGGAAAAGACCTTTCAGATCATCAAGTCCAACCACTAACTCAGCACTGCCAAGTCCACTGCTAAACCATGTGCTCAAGTGCCATATCTACACATCTTTTAATTATCTCCAGTGATGGAGACTCATCCACTGTCTTGGGCAGCCTGTTCCAACACTTGACAACCCTTTTCATGAAGGAAGTTTTCCTAATATCCCATCTAAACCTCCCCTGACACAACTTGGGCCATTTCCTCTTATCGATTGTTACTGGGGAGAGGAGCCTGACCCCCACCTGGCTACAAAATCCGGCAGTTGTAGAGAACAATAACATCTCCCCTGAGCCTCCTTTTCTCCAGGCTAAACATCTTCAGCTGCCTCAGCCACTCAAAAAACTTGTGCTTGGCCACATTATTGCTGATCCTGGCCAGGTGCCATTGTCCTTATTGACCACCTGGGCACACCTGCCTCGTGTTCAGCCACTCCCAACCTGCACCCCCAGGTCCTTTTCCACCAGGCCCTTTCCAGCCACTCTGCCCCAACCTGTGACACTGCAGGGGTGGCTGTGACCCAGGGGCAGGACCCAGCACTTGGCCTTGTTGAATCCCAGAGCGCTGACCCAACCTGTCCAGATCCTCTGCAGAGCCTTCCTGCCACCCAAGAGATCAATGCTTCCACTCAACTTGGTATCATGGCAAATTGAGGGTGCAACTCATGAGGCTCCACTTTCTAAAAGTAATAGCATATTTCAATGTAGGACCTCTGCAGAGCAGCTCCTAGTTTAACCTAGCTCACTATATAGTACCAAAATTCACCATGAAAAGGCAACTTGGATATCTAGCAATTTTAATTCTGTATTGCCCCAGTCTAGCAACAACAACTCTCAATAAATAAGAGGAATCCCCATTCACAGAGGGCAGAATGAAGGAGATGTCATCCTTAATTACTGCCATCTTCACTTTGCCTTCCCCTGCTGCAGAGAAAGCATTCTGCATCCCCAACACAGTCATTGCTAAGTTGGCATGGATCCAGCTTTCTTCCCTATGGTTCTCTGCTGAAAATTAATTCCCTGACTTGCAGTGCACAGCATTTTCATTCCACTCTGTCCACAGTGTTAGATAACAGGCAGTTTCTCAGAATGACCTATTTGATCCATGTGAGCAAGTGGAAACACATGAAAAAACTTGTTAACATGAAAAACTACAATTTAAGACTACAGTACTAAACATTATCAGAATTCTTGTTTCAAAGAAAAAATACATGTAAATATTAATCACTCCCTACATAAAACAAAATGTAGAGAGAAAATAGAATTCTGTTTAATTGATGGAATTCTACTGATGGCCCAACTTACAGTCAAGTATTTTATATTTTATACCATTTGCTAATTATTCTACAGTGACCAGAAGTTTCCCAAAAATTATGAAGAAAAGCTGTTAAAAACTAACATTTAAAAATACACAATTAATGATTTTATTTACTGATAACAAATTATTAACTCTGCAGATTATTTTTTATTCAACTACAACATTCCACTGATCACTTGACATTACTGCAGGAAAAAGACAAAATCTGTGAACCAGACAAACTCCAACTCTTCTGATACTTACGGGTAACTTAGTGTATCTAGAACAATCATACTCAAGTTCATTTGCAGTGAAGTACAGTGAAAACATATGAAAGGGCTGACAAGTCTGCCTGCTTGCAAAATAAATGTTAAGAGCTTTCACTCAATGGCAAACCCAAACAGCAAACAAGTACCTGACACCAACTGTTTGAAGATGTCAGGCAGCACAGAGAAGACATCTGTTAGAGCAATGCAACTCACACAAGTCATCATTACCAGGAGTAATGACACGACAAATGCTGCCATCAGTTATAAAACAGCTGAACTGGAGAGGAAACTCTAAAGGAAAAACACCCGAATTTACAAGCACTATTATGACAGGAAAAAAGTAAAGTAGATATGTGCATTGTCTCAGATTTAAGCTTAATCTTGACATCATCACCTACAAATGGCTGTTCTCAGTTTTTATTTTTTCTCTAAACTGGCACTGTCCCCACCAAAATTAAACTGGAAGACGTATAAAAGAAAACAATTTTCTTTGAATAAGTCTTAGCTTACTGTCATGCCAGACAAGAGCCTAATACTGGCACAAATTTCTGACTTTCCTACTTCTGCATCAAATCTCTTAAATACAAACCTTATGAAAACTTTTTTCTAGAGTCCACCAGCTCTGCTCCAGTTTAGAAAAAGCCTCAAACATAGATATAATTCAGAAAATGACCAGGATTCCCTCCTCACCACATACCAATGAGGAACACCCAATTGGCTGGACAGAGTCTGATTTTGATTCTTACTTCTTCCTTCTGTTGTTAAAAGGTATCTTATTTCCACCAACTTCCTCCCTTGATCTCAGTAATTACCCTGTTGTCCTTCACTGACCTCTACTAATATAACTAATATCATGTCTCCAGGGTTGCAAATTAAGTAGGGAAGAAAGACTTGTCCATTACGTTAGCTAAAAGTACTCCTGGTTGAATCCACACTGTTTAACCTCTGTATCAATTAACAAAATAACATCAGGAATAGATTCTTGCCAACTTCTAACCAATCATTAGGTTTCAAAAGCCAGCAGGGAGTTTCTTTCACTTTTGGCTAATTTGTCTCCTTTAATGAGATCTATTTCTGCCTAATTCTACAAGAAAATGTTCTTCAATGGACAGATGCAATCAAACATGAAAACATTGCACCTCTGAACTGTCTCATTGTTCACAGTGATTATGGTACATACTCCCAGTCTGCTCCTGTCAAGAATGTTAATGATACAATTAGAATTTCATAGATAATTCACTGCCAATCCACTACACTGTCCTCTGAGCTCTTCAACAGCTCCTCACAGGTACCTCCTCCATCAAGGGATACTCGTCGATGCTGACTTTCTTTGTAAAACTTGCTTCTCTTCAGCATGGACACAATAGAATGGATAAAGCATAAAATGAAAGAGCATGCATTTTCCCCCCTAGAGATTCCTTATTCCCATACTACTTCAACTTATCAGATAGTAGGAGACACCTTCAGATAAGGTTTTTTTACACCTGAAATACAAAGCCACTTTTTATTACAGACTGGCGTCAGGCCATTTTGCAGTGTCAGCCTTTGGCAGCAAGGCCAACTCGAGAACTCAGCACCTTATCTCACCATCTCAGCTACCCTGCAGTCCCTGTCCCCATGTCTCACCAGCACTCTCAGTACTCCTGCACTGGGGGCACCTGTGAAGGGTTTTAGTGCACAGATCCAGAGTAATTCATATCATTACACTGCTCAAGTTCACAGACAGACTCTACAAATATGTGCATCAGTACAGCTGAACAAGTGTTTCCAAGAGTAAAGCTGACCACAGCTTATTTAAACTGGCCTTGGATAAGGATCCAAAACTTCAAAGCTCTCCCAAAGCTGTGCTTTGAGGGGTGCCATGCTTAAGGGTGCGAATAGGAACAAGAACAGTGTAAATTTGGAATGGAAAACTTTTAAACTTACACTGCCAATGGACCATGGAATAATGCCTAAGGAGCTATGTGTGATAACAGAGAAATACACAATTGAATGGTTATTTTTTATATAAAATCAAAGTTCATTTCTCTTGTTTGTCCATGCTCAACCACATATCCAAGCAATAAAGTTAAGTTATTTACTGAAACTAAAATGTTTACAACATTTCTACCAAGTGCTCAAGGGCTTGCTTGAATCAAAGACTGGGCAACCCACATGCACAGCTGCTAAAGCTATCATAGAACTCTGACCAACTGACCAACACTACTCAAATTTACAGAAATATTTCCTTCTGAAATCACTCTATGCCTTTCCAGTAATACAGCTTAAAAGCTCACTGGTAACCCACAGCACTGGTAAATTTAAAGGCCTTCACCTGCTAGGAAAGAAAGAACTCACTTAGCATTAAAAATCAATTAAATTTTTGATTTCACTGAGTACAGAATTAATTGAGTTAAGCTAAAGCTGTGCAGCTGTAGACAAAGACAAAGAAAGGCCAATGTGAAACTACACCACAAATAAAGAGTTATATCCAATAATAGCTCAACTCAAAACCAAGGAGCCCAAGCCTTTGGAGATTGCATTCTAAGAGTGTCCAAGCTTCAAATAATTTCTGCAGTCTGCGTATTTTAAACGAATGATTTAAAGTTCTCCTAAAAATTTACAACAAGATAATGCTGCTTTCCTGGTTGAGAAATCCTATCATAATTTTCTTTTCTCAATTATAAAATATGGTATTTGCATTGCAGAATAAGCCAGAAAACCACAAATATATTAATTAGATCTACTGAGAAAACTCATCACATTCTGGCTACAGGGTTAAAATATTTTACAGTCAAATTTGCAAAATCCCTATGGAGGAAAATTGTACAAATAATAAACAAGGCTGTCACTTAGGCCAGAGGTTTGTACAAATGTACGAAAATGAAAAATATTTTTTCATACTAGTCATTACATAAGACAAAAGTAAATGTGACTCTGAAAGCCTGCTAGAATTCATCTCTGATTATTTATGTCTGCATCAGACCTAAACAGAATAAATCAAACAAAAAATATACCAAAAAAGACCTTTACAGAATATCAGAACAATTCTAAAGCAAAAATTACAGGAGCTTACATCACAAAGGCAGTTTACCTCAGTGCCTCAGCTGCACAAATCAATTCAACAAGCTTTGCAGCCTCAAGATGATCATCATTTAACACCTCTACACGAACTATTACACAGTTTGATTACGAGCACTGTGTATGTGGAATAGCAACAACTCCAACAGCAGTTACAGACACCACAGGGCAATTGAGAAATCAAAGAATACAAATATATGTTGCTTGGTATTTGCCTAAGTAATCTTCAGGCACAGAAACCTTGAGACCTCTAGAGAACTGAAAATGTATTCTCAAGGCAAACCTAAGAATGTATATTGTATACATCATACATTAGTATCAAGAGCGTTACATTTTCTGAATTAAATTCTGGGCTTTTCTCAGAAAAATGGAACAAGGAACAGTATAAACATGTAGGAAGTATATAGCTTTATTTCTTCATGGTGTGAAGAATCGTGTACTTGGGGTAATGCTACTGCTGTTCATACCAACACTACTTTCAGAATTGTTGAAAAAATGGCACTACTCTAAAAAAATGTAAATCCAGCAGGAGAGAGTAGGTGGTATAAGCAAAAAGGTAAGCTTTCTTAACCACGAGCACATTTTCTGTATAATTAATTTCACACAAGTACAGATTTCCCAAAGCCTTTAAAACGAAAAGTTTTTATGAGTGCAAGCAGCGGAAAAACATGCAGTAACAAAGCCTGCTATCTGAAGCCTGCTCCCCAACAGCAAATTCATCCTTATCACAAGCTGTTTTCATAACAATCATTTCAATCTTCTTCAAAGCAACAGTAGCTTGCTAACACATGTAATACTTGTGTATCATTTTTTTCATTGCTGTCTTAATGTCTGCATTATTTTTCAGCAAGAACACTGTGCAGCAATGAGTTAACAAATTCTTTCAAAAGTGTGAGCTGGAGGCATGAGACAACCAGTATATCTTCACTCCAAAAGGAACTTGGAATTATGAGTGAACTATTTAAGCTTCTCATTATTTCTGGCTGATTATAAAGTTACAGTGACCGAACAACCCATCCTAATGGCTAACAATTTATTTTCTTCCCATCACCTCAAACTCCAACCATTCAATTAGTAGTTCACTGTTAAATTACACACTAATAGTAACAGAAGAGCAATGTGAAATGAATCTATTCCCTCATACTCCAAAATACTTTGCAATCCCTCCTTCCAATATGCAGAAGTCCTTGTTGTGTCCGATATTTAACATATATAGATGTATATTTAACATATTTAACACCTAAAGGCTTTAATCTAAAGGTGCAGCATGAGGATCCAGCAAGAGGAGCCCAAAGCCTCGGCCCAGTCCCAGAGATTCAGCATGACTGGCAAAAGCAAAAGCTGGTGGGATGAGTTCTGTGACTGGAGTGGCCTGTTGGATGGTTCCAGGCTCTCCAGGAGGAACAGGCAGGGCAGGTGAGGCAGGGTAACACTGGGGCTGCGATGCACAGAGCTTGTAGCTGGCAATGGCAGAGGCGAGAACCTCTGGGTAAGGACTAAAGGACAAACAAATTGGGGATGTTGTCCTGGGAGAAAGAAACTGAGGGGAGACCTCAGTCCTCATGAGGGGAAGGGGAGGGGCAGACACTGATCTGTGCTCTTTGGTGAATGACAGGAGCCAAGGGAACAGCCTGAAGTTGTCAGGGGAGCTTTAGGTTGGACACTGGAGAAGGTTCTTCCCCCAGAGAAGCTATGCACTGGAACAGGCTCCCCAGGGCAGTGGAGACAGCACCAAGCCTGATGGAGTTCAAGGAGTGTTTGGACAATGCTCTCAGGGGCTTGCTGTGACTCTGGGGGATAGTTCTGTGCGGGACCAAGAGTTGGACTTGATGATACTTGCGGGTCCCTTCCAACTCCGTATGTTCCATTCAAGGATTTTGTTTAATGAAAAATTACTGATGACAACCTGACACACGAGAAAAGCAGATTGCACAATATTCCACAAAATATTCTTCATAATAATCCATTATTATGAAATGAATTATTTCTTATTAAATAACAGGCTTTAACTTTCAAGTATGTTAAGGTCACAATGAAAATTAAATTCCACTGCTGAGAACTGACTTGAAAAAATTACTAACTTGCCTTCTTGTCTTTCTTATCATACTTCCCCAGAATTAAAGAAAAAAATAAATAAATGAAAGGGATTTTTCTATATGATTAAGTGAAAAAGCTTCTAGCTGAGGAAAACAGACTTAATCCCCAAGTACAGAAACATCACAGAGTAAATAATTTGCACGTATTGTTAATCTTGCTAACGTGGTGCTACCACGTGCATATGGGGAAAAGAAGGAAAATTGCAGCATATTTAAGTCATGAGAATACATAAACAAATCAGTGGCTGATACTAGAATCTATCCCTCTTTGCAACAGCAAAAAAAAAAAAAAAAAAAAAAATTTAGCCAATCACACTATAGCAGAGCTGACAGCAATCCTCTGATGGCACTGCTGAAGAGTGTGGAAGAACTATAAAGCTCCTGATAGTCAGACACATCACGTTACATTAATTCCTACATAACTGGATCTGGTATAGTATCTTACTTCACAAATGCTAGAGAAAAGTCAGGCTTAAAATGACCTGGCTCCATTGTCCTCATTCAGCCTCCAAATGCTCTGGGAATTGTACCACTGTCTCAGGCCCAGTGTTAATAGTCATTCAAGGTACCAACTGTTAGCAATATAAAAACTATGATTGAGGATAAATAATCATATGTTAAGGAATGAAAAATCATTTTATCTTTTGAAGCTGAGTGTTAGAAGACTCCAATACCTCTGAAATTAAAAGCCTCCTATAGCTGGGCTCTCTTTCATAAAGAAAAAAATGCTGTATTTTTAAATTTGAATAAACCTTGTGACCAAAAGAAGAAACTGTTCTAATTCAAACACAGCTAAAATATTAATTTTGCTCTCCTGTTAGCACCTCATGTTTTATATGGATGACTACCTCATGTTCCACCAAAGCCAGTGGCTTTCCACAGCAGTTTGCATGCAATGATTGTGGTCATCATGAGCAGATGGTACAGCGTAACCTTGCATCACAGTCTCTTTAGTAACAACCTATGGCTACCCCTGCATGCACCATTTAATATAATATAATCACATCCCTTTTTCACTGATAAAAAATTAATTGTGTTTTGTACACAAAGATAAGTACTCTTTTCATTATTTAGCAACTTGTCAATCCAGATTCAGTTTCACCTTTGTGCATTATTGATTGCCACCTGTGTTGTCATTTCATGCTACATCAACTTTTATTTATTTTTAAATATATACAGTAAGAAAACTCAAATGTCACACATTTGAGCCTTTCCATTTCCCACTACAGAGAAATCAACGCATGCTCTATGACAATTCAGTCAGCTCAATCATGTTTCTCTTCCACTCTGGAAATGTTACTAAGCAATTTGCAAACCCTGCAGAAGCTTCAGAGTTCTGTGTGATGGTGTTGTGTCAAAAATTTTGTTTGTTTGGAGTTAGATTTTTGCTGGTCTGTTGTTTTCATTTGTCTGGTTTTGTTTCAGTTGTTTGTGGTTTTTTGTTTTGTTTGGGTTTTTTGTTTATAGTGTCTTGTGGGGTTTTCTTAAAATACCAATATAAATTTGCCCATATACATGGTGTAAGCTGATGTGAAAGACAACTGGACTGCTATCCCCACATCAGGCTGCAATTGGTAACCACCTCCTAAAGTGACCCATTATCAAACATTATCACTGCTATGGTCAGGCATGACATAGTATCAGACAAAGAGCTTCACCCCTCCTAGGCTTGTCTTATTCATCCATCTCCCTCTTCAGAAAGCAAATAACTTTTTTAAGCTTTTAAGATATGCAAAAAACATGTTTCAAAGATAAAGAATATATATTTTCTTTCTGCGTTAAAGTTTTGATTCAACAAGGTGAAGTGCAAGGTCCTGCTCCATGTAGGGAAATCCAGTGAAAGATGCCCACAGCAGGGGGTTGGATTTGGGTGATATTTGAAGTTTCTTCCAACCCAAACTATCCTATGGCTGTGATTTTACCATGTGACAAAGCAGATTCCCCAATTATGCCCCCAGCAGAGCTGTTCCTTTACTCCTTGTTTGCCATATTCAATTTATACCATCTTTCCACACCCCACAGTAAGCTCCTTCAGCCTGGAACACTATTCCTTTACAGAGAGGGCAAAGCTTTGCTTCCACTCACACTTGTTTCTCAACTTATTTCATAGTGATGCTTTCAGTTGTTAAATTGAGCTTGAAGGAATATGGCAATAAGTATGGTTGAAACATTTTTTGATAAAATTAACCACATACTTTGTATTGCTACAGAAACTGAGACAGACAAGTGATAAAACACAACACTGAAATATGATTAGCTATCTCTAAGGGCTCCAACTCCTCAGCAACATTTACTTACGCTACAGTGGTACAAAGCACAGGTTCACAGGTGCTTCTCTGCACTACATGAAGGAGTGACCCATAGAGGAGGCAGTCCACTAAAGGTGACATTTTAAAGCCTAATGTTACAGCAAACTGGAATTGCTAAAGCTGACTTGGAAATGCTGGGCTGCCAACTGCAGTAATTCTGGAGGTGCTTCCCAAGAAGGCAAATAACAGGAAAGGAGTGAAGAACCAGTGTAATGGACTGCCAGTCAATGCAGTGTCCATCACTCCCAGCAGTGAGCCAGAAACAGTCCTGTCTCACAAATACTATAAATGCCCTATTTTACTATTCTATGGACCAGTGCAAATGGACAGCACAGCCAGGAAAGTCAATGGTTTGCTTCAGGTCCTTGCCCTGATGGGGCAAATTTCTTCCTCACACACTTAAGTTGATCAAGTGACACACTGCTGAGATACAACCTGCAGGAATAATGCTGATAAAACCATGCTGGAACTGACTCATGTGCTATTCTGACACCTCAGTACTGTGCACAGAGAAATAATTCTAAGTGTACTGAAACAGCAAGCAAGGACTATGATCCTAAAAACATTCTCATGATGTGAAGTACTTATGCACAGGTTTGTTCCTGGTGAAGTCCTAACAGATCTCTGCTTTGGAAACAAAGGCATTTTTTACTCTTTACTCTTAAACAAAATAAAGTTTTGTAATATTTAACAATGAACCTAACTCCATTTAAATAGCTGATAAGTTGTTTTAACCAGCTTACCAAGTCAACTAACAAAATACTAATCAACGTGAAAACAGCAACGATCAAAGCAAATTAATTTAGAGAATGAGTGAATAATCCAAAAATGTACATGAGTTACCATCACTTGCTGTAAAATTCAATACTGTGTGATGTTGTGAGTAGCATAGGAAAGGACACCTTGTTATACCACTAATATAAAAATACTGCAATAATTTGTGTTGCAGGGAAAAAACCTCAGCTGAACGAGCACTGCATATTACTGAAGATTCACTAATGCAGAGATGTTTTTCTTAAGGAAAAAGGAGTTTCCTTTCTAGAACCATCAATCAAGTTCAATAAACCAAAGTTTGACATTCTACCTATCTTTTTGGTTCATTTAAGGAAAACAGCTTTTCATCTTGCATTTCAGCACACTTTTAGGTATTGTAATTTTAACAGAAACCAGTAGAGAATTGTTTTATTCTCTTGAATAGGTATTAATCACATAATAAATGCAAAATACTGCATTGATAGATATGTTATGTTCTCACAATATTTTACCACTGACATGCAAACAGCAAAGCAAAATGAGGGATGGCATTTTTATAATAGGCTACCATAACTGGAAAACAGTGTTACATCACATTATAGTGAAAATGAAAAGCTTTGAAAACCATTATCTTACTCATCTTACCACTCTTACTCATGGATTATGCTACTCAGCATCCTGCTGTATAGTCAACCCACAGCATTTGAAAACCAAGCCACAAGATGTTCAGAAATTTTGAAAAGTTAATTTACTGTAAAACCCGTGATTCTTATCAGCAGATAGTATTATGACAAAGCAGAAGACAACATTCAGAGTTGCAGTTCTTTACTAAGGAAGCATCAACAGTCTTGAAGACTGCAGTTCTCTGCACATCCACAGGAAGACCACAATGCATTATAACCTCAATTTGCCTTGACTAATACTGCCAGTTTAAGATAGAAAATTTTAAGTATGTCCACTATAAAGTATTATCATTCTGTAGGCAGAGCCCTTCTGGTTTGTCTGAGTCTGCTCACATACTACAATAAACTTGGAGATCTTTAACAAAACAATTGTAAATTCAAAGTAGACACAAAGATTTAACACTTGGCTCTTCAGATATGGTTAGGATTCAACGTAACACCCAACCTCTCTCCAAGAAGAATCACAGTTTGTAAGACTTGTTAGCATAAAAAAACCCCCAAAACAACACAGTAATTTAAAGGCATTTTCTTTGTCTAGTTGATAAAAATAAAATTCAAAACCATAATCTATTAATCAAGCAGACACTATCAGTGAACGATCTGAAAATAAGCAAGCCAGGAACAATGGATTAATTTAAAAAACAGATGCCAAGATAGAAGGACATGGAATTTTAGAAACCTTTGTCCCTAGAAAACACTAAAATCTGATAGAAATGCTATGCCTCTGTAAAGTTCATGGAGATAAAAATTGGGAGTAATTTGGCAGTCTTAAAACTAAGGTTTCCATGGAAAAACTAGCACCAAATAGGACAAAAAAAGCATGCAATACTGAGAGTCTGGTGAACTATGTTTTGTGGTCATAAAATACTTTTCAAAATCATTGCATAAAGTCAGAAAGTGTACATTTCTAAAAGGCCTCAGAATTGCATGACTGTTTTTGCAGGCACCAGAGGTATGGCACAATGCAGCTGCTACCCTGCTTTTTACATGCACAACCTTCTGAGCCCAGGGCTGGCTGTCAGTTCTCCATCATTCTCAAACCCCACCACACCTTAGGCTAAAACCAATTTTTCCTCCTACCATGTGATATTTGGTCAGCAAATACCTTTATTTTGAATTCTTACTACAACAGCGTTCCTTCTCAACACTGTTTCTTCTCCTGTTTGGAAATTACAGGACAAATTCTTAAAAGAAACGAAAAAACACTGCATTTACACGAAGTACTACAAAATAATGTAAGACCTCATTAAGCAAAACCATTTTTGATATGACAATAATCTGACCTATTCTACAGAACTTTTAAAACTAGAAATTACAAAAATAGCTACATAAAAAAGCCCTCCATCTTTTCTTTCGGTTCTAGCAACAGATTGTTTTAGTAACAGCAATCTGTTTGACAAATGAAATTACCAGGCATCAGAAGATAAGAGTCACGAGTTAGTGAATCACTATAGAATAAACCAAGCAAACTGACCAAGGAGCAATCATAGTCTGCATTTCCTGCACTCCTACAGGTGAAACAGTCAGAGAAGCTACTTTTTGAATAGAACAGCTCTTGGTGTCTGCCTGTACTACAGAAAACACATCAGAAAGCCTGTGTGCCTGGAGGGAAACAGGGAATAAATTGTCATTGCCAGGGATAAAACAACCAAGACTTGTCTTGCACAATGATACTGTTAATCCACCCTTAACATCAGAAAACCTTTCCTGCCATTCTGGAAAGAATTTGACTAGAACATTTGTGGAACATCCACTACTGGAGGTTTTGTAGAAGTCAAGTATTTGTGAAGTGTGCTTTAGGTACAGCCGATCTGTCACACAGAAGACTGAAGTCTTCCTCTGAAGATAACTTTCACATCTATTTTTCTGCATTCCAAGTCACTGCGTTTTTAAATGTTAATAAATTTACAACTTCCAGTTTGGTAATCCCTTGTAGGGATTGTAGGAACAATACAGTAGGAAATTGTGAAGATATTCAAAGTCAAAAGAAGTATTAAATTTGTTTCTGACAAAACAATATATTCACTATCTACTCTTTCTCTGTAAGCACTCTTCAAAAAGCTGCGCTTTTAAAATTTAGTTTTCTTGCAAGCAAACACAGAGCACCTAGCTGTTTTTCTTTTCAACAGACTCAGCTAAGCTAATATGAACGTTTCCTCCAATGATCAGGGCACTTTTCTTGAAACTCATCTTAACATGATTAGTAATGAATTTTTTCCACATAATGAAGTTTAGTACATTTTACTAGGAGTAACAGGAAGAAATTTCAGCAAAGGTGAATCAAAATGCATCTTTTACACTTAACTGCATCATATTTTACTTGGCAGAGATGTAAATGTATATTTATTACTATGGTCCTTCCCCTTAAAATTGTCCTGAAGTGACATCAAACATTTACTTTTCATAAAGATCCTCACACCACCTGCGCATCATACATTTTAGACTGGAACCTACTCCAGTTTAAACTGTTTTTCTTGGGTGTGACTGGGAGAGGAAATATCAAAGCACTCTTGCAAATACAAAGGGTACAACACAAGTAGTTTCTTTCTACCTCTAAAAATTTGAATTAGCTAACCACATAACCCTCTGAATGTAGTTCATTTACTAATGAAAAACTGAGATTCATGAGGCATGAAAGCTGAGCAGCTACAAATGACATGGCTCTTTTTTGCTGCTTGAAATTTTAAAATATTTCTCATGTACTGCAAGCTCTATAAGATTATTTTATATAAACAAAATGGAGTTTAAAATGTGCACTCTTATTCAGGGAAAGTATCAACACTCTTAGAGGAAATTTAATTCATTAATAGTATTTTATGAATATACCCTTTAAAGTAAGGAAAGGCATGTATCTAAGAAAGGTTTATTTTTAAAGGCTCTGACAATAAAAACTAACTAATACAAAAAATATTAATGGAAGACTTTAAATGTTCATAAAAATCCCAGTGAAATGAGGAAATTGCCACTTTGATTACCTGACAGGAGCGAAACTGGTTGACCAGCAGTGTACATCTCTGTGGGTCTTTTCTTCCATCCAAACTGTCCAGTTCAGCTGCTACTTGATTTAGTTCCTCATCAGCATAGTAGAACTGAGCAAGGAGCTGTGGGTCTGTTCTCTGTATTGGAGACATGGACAATATTACATGACTTTTGCAAAAAAAAAAAAAAACAAACCAAAACAAACTCCCCAAAACTAAAACAACTTCAGCTAGTTGTATTTACTGCGACTTTTTTTTTGAACATGTAAGCCAGATAAGCAGTATGGCAGCATGGAAAAGATTGATATTATTTACACACACTTAAATTTTTTTTCTACTTAGAATAAAAAAAAACTCTCTCAAAAACATCTTACATAATAAATTTGAAACATTACTCAGCTACCATTATCTCCAAAACCACCCTGGAACTCTCACTTCTTGTGGTATAATTATCTGGAGGAGCAAACAACTGAATCAGGAGGTTTGTTTATTAATCAGAAACAGACTTCAGCTCTAGGCAGAACAAGACAAAGTTGCTTTCCAAGTTAAAACAAACGATACCCCCCAAATCTATCAAGCACCATGGTAATCTTTGCAGCATGGTCTGGTCAGAATCCTCCCTTTGAGCATCACAACAATGAATCCACAGAATCTACCAGGGCCAAAGAAATGCAAACACTTTGCAACACTAATAATAGTATCACTAAGCATGGCATTACAGAGAGAAAACTATGTCACAAGTTTTTCAGGTGCCAAAGAACAGAATCATCACTATGGATTTTTGGCCACATTAAAACAAAGCAGCAACTATAATAAAAGACCTGACAAGTAAAGGAATGCCTCCTCAAAAACATTGAGAAACATTAATAGGAAAGATTTACACCATAAAAGGATGTTTTCAACATTAACAGCTAGGAATTTTGATTTCAGCATCTTAAGTATAAGATGTCAAAAATCTAAACTCTTGAATAATGTCTTCACTATAGCCCTGATATAAAGGTGCCCAGGCAGAAGGATAAAGCTTGTGATATATGAACAGGAAACAAAATTCAAAATGAATGATAGTAAGAGGAAGAGCATGTAATTGAACTACTAAATTTTATGTTGTTTAATTCTAAAATTCTGTATTTATAGTCAAACTTAGTAAAACATTTCTTTAAGCATTCCCTACCCAATGATTTTTATTATTTCTGATTTTTATGTTTTCCTTCAGCATTTACCCACAACCATCAAAACTTTCTAGACAAAGTTAATAAACAAAGATGTAGGAGTCTGTGTATGGAATTGCGACAAAGCATGACTGCTGATTTTTAAGCATCTAAATTGCACTGCAGAAGCAAAATTGGCAATTTTTTAAGACTGGTCTCAAGCAAAACATGTATGCCTGAGACAGCTCCTATGTGGATCATTTTTTCAACTGAAGGAACAAAAGTTTTAATTGAGTTCTCTCAACTGTGTTATGTTTGGTGTGGATTAGTAGTGTGATCTTTGATTAATTGTGTCAATCACATGTGGTCCCCGGCAAGCTGAAACTGCATGAAACACTAAATCTCTTCACAGGGGGCCACTTAAAGCAAATAAAACACAAGTTTACAAATTCAATTTACTGCAGTAGGTAACAGAAAATTAGGGATAGTGCCATGTTCAATGCCAGTTTTTATTTTCAGTTCATGCAAAATATGTTTAAAATAATTTAATCCAAATTCCTTACTATTCTTTCGCAGAATAAGAATTAGCAAAATTTAGGTACTGAAATTAATAGAAAGACTTAATTTGAAAATATCTCATGGAGAACCTAGCACTTTTCCTGGTAGTTTGTTTCAGGAAATCTTCCCATTGAACAACAACGCATCAACTTCTTGTTTTGATTTGCAGGATTTCAGGCTCATTTTGCCTTACTCCACTACAGCAGCAAGTACTTGCATTAGCTTAATTTGCCTATGTCTGTATTCACTGACTGCAGTAACCCCTTTAACCACATTACCACTGTGGGATGCACGTATGAGTTTGGGATTTCTGGGGGGAATTTTTGTTTGGTTGCACAGGAAGTTTTTCATATGCGGAGATACTGCTGTTATTATCCCAACACCCTCTTAAGCAGGAGCTCTCCAGGCAGGAGTCTCATTCTACAAGTACACTTTGCATTCCTTCTGCCTAATGCCTCTTCATATTCCACATATTCAGCCCAACAAATGGCCCAGGTTATTCCCAGTATCTTTATTACCAGCACAATGTACCACACTAATAGGAGAACATTGTCCAGATTTGAAACCATCACCTCATATACAGGTAATAACTTGCTTTCCCCATTTGTATGCTATGCACAAACTATCATTCTAGCCAGTAGCAAGACAGGAATCAGCACACCACAAATTAAAGAAAAAAAACCTCCAACCAAACAAAATAACACACATTTAGCCAGGTTATATACTAATACACCATTCTTTTGTTTATTGAAAGATCACTCAATTAATATTTATTTTAATGATTTTTACTTTTTATTAAGTTCCACTCAACAGGCCAGATACCAACATCAGAAGATGTCTGCCTGTCATCCACAAAGTCAATATAAAATTGTCCATATGGAAAGGTTGTACTAACTATTGAACTGGTTACATTCTGGCATTATCCATCAAGTCTGACCAATGAACAGTGACTAGGATTAGGTTAGTTCAGTTTACTGTATAATGAAATCTGATCTGATTTTTCAAAAAGGATTTAAATGGACTATAAGAGAATGTTAAAAACCAAATTAAGAGACCTGTTAGCTACAGGTTATTAGATAAATAACAGATCTGTAGAATTATTTATTGCATGTTATCAGAGGAAAAAATGCTCTTCTCACACCTTACAAACAAGCTGGTAAACCAAAACCAGAAACTGTCCCAAAAAACGACTAACAGAGAGGAAAAATTCTAGCACAGACTTCCCAACACAAGACAGAGACCAAAAAATAAACTACCAACAAGAAGCCAGGGTGCCAACAGACCTATTTCAAGCCACAAGTAATTCTGGAATCTAAGAATCACTCTGAAAATCACATTTACAGAAATGAGGGTGGTTTTCAGTGACACATCCTCTTTTTGAAAGAAAATTGCAAGCACTTTTTGCATAATTTTTAACAGCAGCTTGCAAGTATCAATACCACCTCTTTTTGAGTAACATAAAACATGTGTCATCTTAGAACTGACAGCAGCCCATAATTTGAACATTAAAGGGAATTTTCCCCCCCAGGTTTCTGTGACCCTTTGTAAAGAAATACAGATTTTGTCCAGGCTTTTTCTTCTACAGAGATCACAACAGGAATGCAGCCACCACAACCACAGAAGAAGACATGATGATCCCAAATAAGCCAAAGAACAGACAGAAGCAAGGGAACCATGCAAATGAGCAAGATCCCAGCTAGTGATAGCACTATCTTCTGAAACCTGCCAGCTGTGCTCTGGAAAATAATATCCATCATTTTTGAATTGCTGATCTAAAGTCTTCAGAACAACAGCTAAAACACAACCCTGCTTAAAATAAAGTCCATGGACTTGAAAGGCTCCAGGTCTCCCATTGTTCACTGGCACTCTTCCAGCACTAAGCATTTGGTTTTTTGCCACACACTCAG
Organism: Cettia cetti; assembly: GCA_013401135.1. NCBI lineage: Eukaryota > Metazoa > Chordata > Aves > Passeriformes > Sylviidae > Cettia > Cettia cetti. The sequence goes on along the minus strand of VZUI01038852.1, from coordinate 65,078 downwards.
GAACCCTGACGTGATTCCTATGGAAAGAAACTATACAGAAAAGCAACAATTATATGCCTTTGCTGATGTAAATCCAGACTGCCTTTTGACATGGGAACAAAGTAAACCTACATCCATTGGGGTAACTTTTCAAGGAGCACTTGTTGAATGGTGCATTTTACACAAATACATGTATTTTATTCCACATTGTATGAAATGCCTTCACAATCACAGGAAAATATTTGGTGGCAGTCCACGTGCAATACTTTTAACTGCTGCAGGGTCCAAATGACACAACCCTTCCTTAACCAGGAAGGTTAAATATGAACTGCCTGCTCAACCATTCCTATTCTGCTACAGCTCTAATAGCTGAAGTGAAAGGTTTTAGAGAGGCCATCACATTCGCATCAGTGGAACTGTCTTGCATCTACGAAGCTTCCTTTATTCCCCCTGTGGTAAGGGAAAGGGTAGTTTTAAAAGCCTGGGCAGTAAGGAGTTAATGCATTGCTATGCCTCAAACACCCATTTCTCAGTCAAGTGAGAAAATGAGAACAGGATGTGCCTGGGGATTGTGCAAAAGCAGGGTAGCACCTATCTGGAGCTAATTTTCCCATTCAGGTCCATAATGAGTATGCAAAATAAAGTGGAGAAGCATGGAGGTGAGGTCAAGGGGTGGACAGGACAAATAGAGGAGGCCCAAGATTACCCAGGACCCAAAACTAGTCCCTCCCTCTTTCTGGGAATTCTTCATCAGAACACTGTACAGAGCCCATAGTGTTGCATGAGATTTGGAGAATCCCCCTCCCTGGGAAGGGATCCAGGCATTTCCATGCCAGCTTGAATGTATATAACCTGACAAACTTCTTGTTTCATGGGCCCCCACTCCCAGTGGATCATGTCTGTGACCACTAGTACAGCGAAACAGTGATCAAGCCTCATCACTGATCCACAGGTGGGGACATCTTTCCTCTCAACCATCTACTCTTATCCTTTCTTTTCCTTACATATTTTGTGATATTTTTATACTTTTAAAGAGAAACAAAATGCCCATATGCTTTCCACTGCAATTGAATTAAAATAAATCTGCCTCATAAACACACTGGTCACTCAGTGTCTTTTCACTCCCATTCACTTGAGGATTTTATTAACAGGAATCTCAGTCTGCCTCAGAGGCAGGTCCTAATAGTACTGTGTCTCTAATAATGAGGGTCCAATTGTTCTCAGTCTAAATCAGTTGCCTACTATGTTTTCAGGAGAAGGAAAGAGGCACAGGATCAACCTCAAACTTTCCATTCCCCAAAATAAATGCTGCCATTATCAGACAGTCCCAAATATGAACAATTACTGCATAACACAGAAATCCAACACAAAAAAGGGACTTCCCAAGGGAAAGCACATTCCCTTGAGGATGAGAATTCATGAAAGCTATAGGAAAGTATATGCTTTTATCTGCAGCATACAGAAATGATGCTTCTGTATTGGAAAACAACTCTTTGTACCAGTTGTCAATGTGGTCTGTGCAAAAGGCTGAATTAGGCCCTAAAAAATTCAAATAAAGGCACTGATGAGTTGTCACCCTGTTTTTCAGCCTCCTAAATTGGAGTCAGAATTTCTCACACATTTTCATGTAAACAGAGCAATGTTTTCTGTATTTACATGTATTTACATGAAAAATATATATTTTTTATATATTTAAATTTTAAAAATTTTATATATATATATAAATATCTACATTGTTTACATTGTTTTCTGTAGGAGGGACCATTGATAGACACTTCCTCAGACCAGTGGAATTGAAGAGGTTGAACCTCAGTCTTCCAATGTGGTCTCATTTCTGGAAATCTGTATAAACCGAAGGTGAAAATTAAACTTCCTCTTTTCCCTCTCCGACTCTGCTGTGCCTCTCTTGTGACAGTACTGCGTCAAGGAGTGAACTCAGTATTTTCAAAACTTACAAATGATATTGCATATAACTAGTTTTAAGCTAATTAAATTTAACTAAGACTTACGTAACATTTTAAGAAGGAAAAACTTTTTGTTCAAATGTGACAGGAATTAGGCACAAAGTCCAAAGTTTACCTATCCCCATTAAGAAAATGTAACGTACTTACAGCAACAGAAACTTAGTCAATTGACAACCTTTTACACCAGTCACAGCTGCAGTCATAGGTTTAACTAGCAAGCCACAAATTCCAAAGACTGAAGGTACTTCTTCAAAAAGGGATACCAGCAAGTAGTTACATCTGCTTATTTTTCACCTCACATGTAAGCAAGTGTATTCATATCCTTCCTTTGGACAGGCACTTAGAATTTTTCATTAATTTCCAAATGCTGATAAATAGCAAGAAGAAACAATTCTCTAACAAGCAGGTGAGTCAAAAATTCTGGCATTTAACTGTCAGAAGGTTAAGCAGCAAAAATATTTCTTTATGCTAAATGAAAAAGGAATTGCTGTTCCAAGTACATAGTGGTATGTGGAGGGGGGGAGGGTTGGTTTGGGGTTTTTACTTAGTTTATGGTATCCAAAGGGCTATTTGTGAAAGAAAAAAAGGAAAAAATTCCCTCAACAGTTGTATTTTGTACAATGTCATGAAGTCTTAAACTGGCGTTGCACATGCATAAAAAGAAAAGACTCAGAGATGAAGACAATTGGTAATTGGTCACGAGGATATATATAAAAAAAGCACTGTGAAAAAAGCTGCAGCCTGGTTAAAGCTTTGCCAGCTGCTCTGTGTTTATCTATAGAATATCATTACACAAGCAAGAAAGACAGGTGAACAGCTTGTTAACACAATAAAATGCTAGCAACACCTTAAGCAAAAAGACGAACAAAACAAACAAACAACCCCAGTGAGATAATGATTCATAGGACAACAAAAATCAGGTGGATAAATTTTTCCAATGTTCTCTACATTGGGTGTAATTCCAACCCCCCCAAAGGAAAAATCTTATAACAGTTATGCTGAATTAGAGTACCAAACATCTGAGACTGCCATGCTGTCGGTTTTCACTCATGATAGATTAAGTCAGTGTACGTAGTTTCTATTTTTGAGTGTTCATCATACTAATCTGGAAAAGCATGTGCTCAAATCCATATTTTCTGGGGGAAGCACATAAGCATATGCTGAATACAAATTACTGAATCTTTCGGACATCTATTCTGCACAACGGGAGTGCTCTGCAGCTGAGCCTTGATTTCTAGGAAAGCACACGGACTCCAGAAGAGAAATGGATTGTGCTGCAGGGAAGTGATGGAGCAGCCACTTCTACCAAGTAAAGAGTGGGTAACCTTCAAGGTTGCCTACTCCTCCAGCCTATGGCAGGCTAATTTTAATTAGCAAGACCCATATCGCATCTGTTTTGCTCATGATGGCAGCTGGGGAATGATTTACCTGTCTTTATCCTGACCCATGAGCTTTTTCATTCTGTTTTCTTTCCCTGACCTGTTGTGAACGGGAGAGAGAGAATGGCTGGGTGGGCACTCGGCAGCCAGACAAGGTCAACCCACCCCTCTGAACTTGTAAAACACTTATCCAAAGTCTCCTGCAGCAGCTAATATCTCAGAGTCTGACCTTAAGCTAATCAGATTTCATTCTCAGCTGTTGCAAGAACATCAAGTTTAAAGAACAAATATTTACTTAGAAACAAATTCAGCTTGTCAGGATACATATTGAAATATACAAATCACTCTTTAAATGTTTTTCCTGAATGCTTTTATGCAGTTTGCTTCAGAGTTGTCTAGATTTTTGTATTTAAACATTACACTAAGCCTCTCTTCAAACAAAATTGATCCTGCAGTGCTTTTAGTGATTTGTTACCTATCAAGAGGAAAATAGCCAATTTAGCTCCCTGGGCTTGTTGATCGATTACGTTCAATTCCAGATGTACACCCCTGGCCTTACACAGAGGAATCGTGTGACATTTGGAAGTGGCAACCAGTAATCTGTCCTGCAGCAATGCAAACCATCCTGCCACACTACATCTTCACAACTTTTACTGCATTAGAGGATTTTCAACCCACTCTAGTTATGTTATACCATGTCTAATGGATGTGTCTAAATACTTATAACAACTCCTAAATATCTGGGCAAACAATGACCTCTTGAACATGTCTAATATGTTAATTTCTCTCTAGCTATTATGTTGCTAAAATCTTTATTCCTTTCAGAACCAGACTTATATTCTAAAAAAACCAACTAAACCAAATAAACAAAGCTCCAACAAGAGGGAAACCTGACCCAGCGAGTTCAAGCCTGCTGACTGTGAAAGAGTTGCTCCATAGTCCTTTTCAGGTATTAACAAGCATAGCACATCCCTTAGTTTTTTCATGTTCAAAGCACATCTTTATTTTTTCTTTGGCTCAGCAAACTTAGGGCGAGTCTGAGGTGTTCCATATCATATTTTAATAAAAGCACCATCATCTGTGAAAAGCTGCTCATACATAACCTCATTTGCCTTGTCGGAGACTTTCAATAAGCTCAAGCTGAACACCTTGACAGATGTTTGGGATTTAACTACCTTGGCATCATATCAGTAGCACAATCAATCATTGCAACAAAAAGATTTCATCAAAACTTTGTTCCAAAGTGCATCTGTTCAAACCTGGTGATGAAAGAAACTGCTTGTACAGCCCTCAGCACAGAAACTTTTCTCAGCTTCTGCCTTCTGACAATAACTTCAAATGAACGTTTGCATAAGTAAATCTTTTGATCTTATTTCCACTATTTCAGCTAAATCATAGAAACAAGTAGCTTTCGAAATGCCATCATCTGTCATACTCTGTTTCCTACTCTGTTTTCCAGGTAACAACAAACTTGAGTGGTTGGTTGTCCCATGTTTACCAGAGCACCCATCTGTGGAGATTCACCCACATCTAACCAGGAAAACACTCCAGACATTCCTCAAGCTCAAGGGTTTAACACCTCTTTGCAGAAAATCCCCACTTCCTTGTAGGCAGAGCCTACCTAAAGTTTTAGGGAACTTCTAGGAACTTCACTGCTTTTAAGGACTTGATACTGTGATCAGTATCCTTTTTCCACGCACACTTGAGCATGAATAGTGGCTTTGAAAATTACCAGAACACCAGCAAAAAAGAAAGGGAAAGGCACCAGACAGACAGACCAACAACAGGACTTTAAACCATGTTTAAAACTTTCATAGCAGCCCAACAACAACAAAATAGATTCAAGTACACAAAAAGCATATATTTTCTGGAGACAGGAAACTGACTGGATGATAGTGCATGGCAGAAGGCTCCCATGCATCCCTGCTCCCATTCCCTGCTGAATTGAATATTTTTTTCCCCTCAGTTAGGCATTCACAGGTCTTTTCAGACAATATTCTCAAGGTCTGTCCTTGGTCTCCTGGTCACGCAGAAAATCTCTCCTGGGAGACAAATGGGTTTGTACAGCTATTCCTGTTTTCTGTGCTAGCTCAGCATACAGTTTGAGTTTGACCACTTCTCACCAGCATGCATGTTAGATAAGCTGTATCAGTCTTCAGCTATCCTCCACCCCAAGCTGCTCCTTTTAAATCAAGGCAGAGAATGTACAAAAACTAAGCAGAAATTAAATGCAACCATGAATGCTTTTGAGGCTTATAGTCTCAATATGAACAGCTCTATAGCCATTTATTGAGACAACAATAAAACTAAAAAATCCAAACAAAACACAAAACAAACCCAACCCTCTAGTCAACACAGATTAGTGATTCATACAAGGATTTTAAAATCACACATTGTTTCTTCTGGCAAGATCAAGTTCCTCTGACCTGGCTGCTGCCTGTTTAGGTACTTACAAAAAGCCAACATAATTATGGCTCTACCTACTTAATGAACAGACACTTTTCCCACATTCTCAACAACAGCTTTCAGAAAAGCTATTACACATACACTCTATTGCCTATTACCCTTTATTGACCAGCAATACCACTTTCACATAACTGTTGGTTGTCCCCAGATGCAAACTTCTGGTTGCCAGGTATTTCTATAGAACTATAAATGACAAAAGAGACAAAGGCATTAATTGCAGAACTGATGTTAAAAGGAAATGCATTACCAGTAATGCTTACTGTAGTATTTACAATGCCTTGGAAAGAATATGATTCCATCTAGTTTTCCTTTACTATATTTGATAATGGTATTAAAAACCAACACTACATTGGAGACACCACAAACAGGAGAAATGTGCTGTTTGAAAAACAAAGCTAGCTTAAGTATGCAAAAAATACTAGCTCATACAAGCAAAAATTTGCTTCTATTTCAATGTCAATACCTAATGCAGGCCTTCATCAGCAGACAGTAGAAACCTTCACCTTCCAGCACAGCTGAATATCTTCTCTACCATCCCTGCACTACACAGGCTCTACAACCCAGGCAGGCTCCAGAAGTGAACACTAACTAGGGACCATACTAAAATCACAGAAAAACTCAAAGACACCTCACATGTAACGGGGCAAATAATTTCAGTGCTTCCAAAGCCCTAAGGAAGCACACCTGCTGGAGTAACTTTAGCCTGTAGTTCAATCACACAACGGGTTAAATTGTTCCATTGGTTTTACTGTGAATACTGCATTTGACACAAAGTTAAGCATAAATGCAGTCTTTGACCAAAGCTAATAATTTATTTTCAGCTGCAAAACAGTGAATATTTTTCTCTAAGCAATAAAACCAAAGTGTCAAAGGTTTCTTGACATTTCTGAAATCCAAGTTCTTAATTCTTGCCATTAGTTCCAAAACTGCTCTGAAAACACGAAGAGTTGCATTCAGCCTGACTTACACAGCTTTCTAACCTACACACGATCACATTACTTGACTGAAACGTGAATTTGCTTTAAAACAGGCAAGAACAACCATAGGCATTCCCCTAGTCATTGTTTTTTCTGTGCTCTAGCCTTTCTGTTTTGTGTAACAAATGCAAAGTGAAGGTCAGAACCTGGAAGTACTTTCCCACAGTGGTCTTGCCTAAACCAGACACAAATCTCTCCAGCCCAATCAGTATTTGTTGTTCTATTCCAAGGTTCAAAGATGAGATCTCCAAATCCCTGTAGATCTGCCAGGAGCATAATAGTACAATTTCCTTCTGAAGGTAAGAGACACCAGTTCAAGCCTACTGAAATAAAAATCTCTTTTTTTGCCTTTTCTTGATACCTTAGAGACAAACTGCCTTGCATCTGAATTTAGCTCCAGCTTTTTCTATTTTGCTCCCTCCAGCAGTGGTTACACCACACCTGAGCCACAGCCCTGCTTGAATTTCCAAAATCCAGTGCAAATGACACAGGCAAGCCTGCAGACTAAAAATGCCTGCAGAGCTTCACAGACTACCAATGACGATCTTAAAAAAAAAATCTCAATGCATTATTAAACACAAACCTCACACACATGACCCAAGGAACTGTGGAAAAACACTTAAAGGAAACCCATATTGTACACCTTTGTTGCATCCTGCAAACACAGTCAAAGCAATTAATTGAAAAGTCTTACAGTAAAATGTTTTTGGTTATTCCTCCAAGCAGTTACCTCATCTACTCAGGCAACACTTTGCTCATACACTGAATATTTTACAACTTCTAATGCTATATTGCTTTTCCTTACCATGTCATAGGTGAAACACAGCATTTCTTTTCAAATAAAAGGTAGTGAAGACTGACAGGGATTTTTTTTTAAACTGCATATGTTCATACCAAGCTACTATAATTCAGACTTTTTGCTATTGGTTTTCCTTGATATATTTTTACATTATCTGTAATTATTAATGATATACGTAAAAAATCAATACAAGATAGGCTGAAAGAGAATACACCCAATTAATGGTTCTGTTCAGGAAGACACATTAACTTCAGAGATGATATTATTATATCCCAAAATTGTGCTGAGAACGCAAACACCATTCAAAACCATGACTAATATCCATAAAGTATGTGTTGGGAAATTTTTTTCATTTACTTTTTTGTTTATTTATTTGAGAGAAAAAAAAGGAAGTCCAGAATTTATCAACTGGAAATGACAGGCAAAAGAATATAACTTGGAGCTCATGAAGTCTGGGGATATGCATGTATTTTCAAGGGCCATCAAAGATTATTTATATTCAGCAAAACACAATTACAATTTTGAAATGGACTGAAAATAGAAATGTAAATCAAGTTGGCAGTGTATTTCTACTCTCCAAGCAGCTACTGCTTGATTGTTTGTGTTACTACCTACACCAGCCTAAGGACCAGTCAGAACCCAAGACAACCTGAGATAAAAAAGGGCATTATCTATGAGGGAGGAGGGTTTGGTCTAAGATGGTAAAAGTACTGACTGATTATACCACAATAACTCATTATGGGAACATGTATTTATATATTAATTCCACATTCAGCAAAATAATTTGCCAAAAATTTACGGCAAAAATTCCCAGGTGTTCTAAGAATGCAGATCGTTTCAGAAAGACCAGTTTGAGACAGGCAGCTCCACATTTGAACTACACAAAATCCACGTGTGAGATATCATGATCACTGTTCAACACGTCACTGAATGCTGGAAGTGCTGCATGAGGAAGGCAACAAAACCCTGAAGTACCAGATTAAAAAAAAAGAAAAGCCAAAAGCACTAAAACAGATCCAAACTCAGTACTAGCGTTGGAACAGAGCAAAAAAGCAACTGAGATATAACAGAAAAGATGCATTTTTTAAACCCAACAAAACCTCTCCTCTTTGAAAAGCACCTTGAAGTTCCATAGTAAATCAGCCCTTCCCACTGGTAACTTCTAAGCATCAAACCCAAAGCTAAATTCTGTGATGAATGCAGGTCTCCTGACAAGACAAATCCTAGGGTGCCAGACCTTTTCAGTGGTGCCCAGGGACAGGACAAGCACTATTGGCCATAAAATAAAACACAGCAAGTTTCACTTCAACATGAGGAAGAACTTTATGGTGAGAGTGGCAGGGCACTGGAACAGGCTGCCCATGGAGATCATGGAGTCTCTCCCTCTTGAGACATTAAAAATCCACCTGAACACATTCCTATGTTACCTCCTCTAGGTGCCCCTGCCTTGGCAGGGATATTTGACTGGATGATCTCCAGAGGTCCCTTCCAACCATAAAGTATTGTGTGATTTTGTAAATGAAATTATTTGAATTATGAAAATTACATTGATAGCCCTTGTATATATAAAATTGTATTAGTAAAGGAAAATTTCAGAAACCTATGCAAGTTATTTTATTCCATAAAGGAAAAACTAAATTACCTGTGAAGTGAGACTTGTAAAATTACCAGAAGAGCTACAACAAACATCTTTATTTCCCATGAAATAATTTCATTATGTAAAATATGAAAAACCAGGAGACTGCTAGACTTCCTAATGACTATATATGTTTCTTACTACAGAGTTGTTTGCATTTGTGCAGCACACACACAGAGAACCTCTCAAACACCCCAAACTTCTGCAAAGGAGCTTAGTGATGCTGTGGTCTGCCAATCCCACACCCCATCATTATCAGGGTGCCATTTGTTCCTCTCTGGCAGCACATGAGTGACTCTGTTCCTGCCCAGCTGGACCTGCACTCAGTCCAGTTCTCCAGGTGGCCCAACAGAGCCTTGTGATTCCCAAAAGAGAACAAAAGGGAGAAATTTCCCTTACACTTAATTTCTCTCTGAGCAAATAGTTACATAAAAACATGTACAGCACTTACAGCAAGATATACAGCAGGAAAAAAATTGAAAAACCCCAAAAATTATAATTCAAAGAGAAAAGTTCCTGTTCATTCTGCTCAGACCAGCACTGATTCAGAATTCCTCTGCGCATATTGTCCTCTGCAACAGATGGGAAAACTCTCCAGCAGAGCAGCCTTATACACTTCAGCAATTAATTGTAGAGGACAACATGACTCTCATACATTTCATTTTACATGTTGAGGAATTTATTCTGACTTGCAATGGATGACACTCCAATAAAGCCTTGCCTTAGTACTTCACCACAAGCATCGCTCAGTACAGGATATGGCAATTTGAAAATGGACACTGCCCTTAGAATTAACCCACTCAACCAGATCAAGTTTCAAAATAACCCCATTATAACAAAATATTATCACAAAAACTTACAGTTTAACAGCAACTAGAGCAAACCACTTGAAATTACAAAACAAGCTTTTTACTCATTCTCTGGAACAACCCAAAGTCTCATTCATGCTGGCAAAAGACAGATTTACTGATTTATATAGAAAGGGAAATAATTTTGCAATTGGAAAAGTTCATATAAAGCGCCAAACTCACAGATTGAACTGATTTCTGATAATGAACTGATAGTACTGAATGCCTCTTAAAAAGCCAAAATAAAAGTTCTTAACTCTGCTTATTCTACTTACCTCACACACACAAAACAGGTTTTTCTCAACATCTACTTTTTCAGTGGCACCTTGAAAGAGTGGCTATAGAAACAATTCTTAACACATTTCAGGCAAACTTCAGTCACTAATATTCTTTTATACTTTGAAGACATATGAATGTACATTCTTAGTGAGAAATTAAATATATCTGAGTTTCCTAAGGTGGTAGTTTATTGATTCATATTCCCACATGACTTACTGAGTCCTTTCCGAGGTTTCCAAGTCCTTACCCAGTCTAAGCAAAAACTCCACCTAGACTAGAATAACACGCTCTGAGGATTTTTTCCCCATTCATAAAATCAGCACAGTTCCTAGCTGGGAAGAGAGTCAAAAGTAGCAGTTTTTCAGACTATTTCTCAGATTTGTCTGTCAGCTTGTGCCAAGAAAATTTTCACTTAGGCATAAGCAGCCGCAGCACCCCAGAAAGAGAGAGGAAAAAAAGCATAATGCCAGAGTCCAGAGAAAAACCAAAGTTTGGTAGAGTCAAATCACAGCCCAATCCCCTGAGAACTGGGCATTAAGAATCTGGTCCAGTTTTAATGAGTCCACACCTGTGCAGGAGAAAGGTCCCAGAGGAGACCATGAAAGCAAAGTAAAAAGACCAAATCCTGCAAAGACAAAGCATGGCTTGGAACCAACATATCGCAGACACTGCCTTCAGAACTTTTCCATTCTATGAAGCAGATGGCTTAACTACACCAAAATACTTCTGAAGTACAAGATGTGTTCATTCATGGAAGCTCTTGTTACTTGATTTTCCCATTTGTCCTCTAGGATCAAGCTGCTGAGGCAGCCCTCTGCCAACATGTTATTTCTTCTCAGAAAAATATTAACAGACTGAAGTGGAAAAGCTGACATCATACCTGATGGCTCCAAAATTACACATGGATTAGCAGCCTTGACTTATCAAAAAAAAAAAAAATCAAAATCAAAAACCAAATAAACAAGAAAGAAACCAAAACAAAAAAAACCCCAAACTCGCAACAAAAAACCAACAAACAAATTCACACAGAAAAACAGGTAAAATATAAAGAACCAAAGATAATTTTAAGAAAAAATAGTAGTCATCTACTAGGGGAGATAGATATAGTGGTTTAATTGGCCACTGCCATAAGCTTGCCCTGAAATCTTTGCACCAAGAGAGAAGCCTGGGAACTGAGATCCAATCAATCAAGATTAAGACACTGGTGAGACAGTGATACAGAAAGAAAAGGCAGAGATAGAGAGAAGAATCTCCTCAAAATGACATCTACTACTGGGACAAAGCTTCTGTCAATTTTTTTCCCAATAACTGATGGAAAAACCTTGGATTAAAGTCACGTTCTGCCTGTAATACAGCTTCACTGAATATACTAAACACATTCCAAAAAAACCTAATCCTTACTTGTATATTGGCAATACCTCATTTGAGACAACACCAATGTTCTTGCATGAAGCCAAAACCAACAACCAACAGTTCATGATTATTACTGTGAATTCATCAAGAAACCAGCAATTACAACATATGTTGTTTTGATTATAAGAAAGACAGAACTGAAAAGGACACTTCCCATTCTGAGGAGAAAAAATAATCTAGCCAGTGGAATTTAATTACTTGCTCTAAGTGTAAGTAGTTTTAGTAGTAACATATTGCAAGATGCATTCATTCGAGTGTATATACTGGATTTATTTTTCCTAATGCCTTGAAATCACTGAGTCTCCTGGACATCGTGCCAGTGCAGCAAATTCAGAAGACTGAGAAGAAAAGAGAAATGTGAGTTCTATAAAAGGAAAGAAAGTTTCCACATACATTCAAGTTTATTCTTTCGGTAGTTTGAAATTTTTCTCCTTAAAATCAACATCTAGTAGATTCTCATTTGAATGTACATTGCCATAAAAAACTGTATTTTCTTATTACATAAATTTCTGATAAGATAGCTGCAAAATAATTTTAAAGAATCAAATGACCCACTAGCCCATTACAGTTCACATCTGCACCAGTAGAAATTCCAATACAGCACTAGGGCAGCGAGACATTTCTGAGAATCTTGACATCTGGTTTCTAACCCCACAAAAAGCTGTTATGGTTATTTTGGCTCACTTTAAAAACAAACTACTGAACCTCTGCAGCATACTGGGGAAAAAATGTTTAAAGCTGGTTTATGTGCAAGAGCCTATTATAATGTAGCATTATACATAAGGTTCCCCAGCGACAGCTTCACACAGAAAAGGTTAAATTGCTTAGAGAAACTGTTTTGCAAGATGCTAGGAAATGAACCCATCCTGTTTCTTATTGTAAGCCATTGCCATTCAGACATCATACCACCCTACCAAGATAAATATGAACTTATTTGCATACAGGTGAAATTTTGCATGGAGTAATAACAAACTACAAAGAAATTTTTTAAAAAATGCTAATTAGCTTCCACATCCAGCATTCCAGAGCACAGTAAAATAGTTCTGTCTAAGAAATAGCTGCATTCCTGTTCTTTCAGCATTCTGCAGCATATGGATGAACAGCAAGGCTGAAGGCAGACTTTGACAGATTTACTGATTCATACACAAGGGAAAAAAATTTGCTGGTTGCCATTGGAAAAGTTCACATAAAACACCAAACTGACAGATTGAACGGATTTCTGATAATGAACTGATAAAATAGAATGCCTGCTACAAAGCTGAAATAAAACTTAACTCTTTGCTTATTCTATGTATCTCACACAAACCCATTTTTTTGCAACATCTCCTTTTTCAGTGGCACTGTTAAAGAGTGGATATAAAAACAATTCTGAACACATTTCAGGTGGACATGACAACAAAGTCTTAATACCAAAAAAGTGGGCATTCCCAGGTTTTATGCCACTGCTCTTAACTCTTATCTTCCATCTTTTGGCTATTGGCAAAACAACTAATTTCATTCCAGCCTAGCAATAACCGAAGTAATTATAGAGTTTTCAAAAAACTGCTGTGTCCTTTTCTACAGCTTAATAACCAACCTTAATATAATATTTATGTTACTGTAGGCTTCATTATGATCTGGCCATGCTGCAGTGCTCCCAAATCATTCCGAGAAACCATCTGCAGCTTCAAGACTTCAACTTCACAGCAAGTGTTAAAGAAAAAGCCAGAAGGAAGAACCCCAACAAAGAGAAGGCAAGAATCAGACCGGCTCAGCAGACAGGCCACCAGCTTCACACTGCTCTTCCTCCCTTGCCCTTCTGCAGCACTGGGTGAATTCCTTGTTTTCATGTTCAGATGTGCAGTTGCTCACCTCCTTTTGAGAAAAAGCTTTTTTTCTGTATGACATGTAAATGTAAAGTCTAAGAACACATCAGACCCAGTAAGACATTTTGCTTTCAGAAGCTGAGTTCTGCTTGTAGGTACAGCCTTCAAAACAATTTGTTGCAGAGCAACAATTACTTAGATTTGACTTCTCTGTCAAGTAACTACAGACATGTTACTATTTGAACATTCAACAATGAAGGAGAACAAGCCAGAAAAGACAACCTAGAGTCCTCACCTCTGCTTTTACCCAAACTTCTCCAGAAAACAAACAAACAAAAAATACAACATTGTATTTCAGCCACATCTAGCATACTCTTGGTATCAGATTCATAGGTTCAATGATGATAAGCAACTTATAGAACACAGGAAGACAGCTCAAGTTGTTCTTCATTTTCTTTAATCAGGTAGGAACTAGCATTTTGCCAATTTATAAAGCAGTGCTACCCTTTGACAAGGTAACTCACCCAGCTGATCAAGGGAAGTGAGGTGACAGAACCATTTTGGATTTCAGTAAAGCTTTCAGTGCTGTCTCTCAGTATCCTTCCAGATAAAATGTCCAACACACAGCTGGATAAAAACTTCATGTGATGAACATTTTCATTAATGATCTGGATGCAGGACTGGAAGGGATGCTGAGCAAGTTCACAGCTGATCCAACACTGGGGAGAGCTGCTGACTCCCTTGAGGGCAGAGAGGCCGTGAAGGGACACCTCCGCAAATGAGAGAGCTGGGAAATCACCAGCCATGTGAATTTCAACTGGGGCAAGTGCTGGCTTCTGCACCTGGGATGAACAACCCTGGATGCACAGACAGATGGGGAATGAGGGGCTGGAGAGCAGTGCCAGGGAAAGGGACCTGGGGGTCCTGGCTGATGGAAAGATGCACATGAGCCAGCAGTGCCCTGGCAGCCAGGAGGGACATCCCTGTCCTGGGGGCATCAGGCACAGCCTCGCCAGCCGGGCAAGGGAGGGGAATGACTCTGCTCTGGGCTGGGGATGCCTCACCTCTAGTCCTGTGTGCTTAATACTTTGCTCTCTCCAGAAAAAAATGATGGAAATCAACAAAACTGTCTGTTCTAGTAAACCAACCTTTATTGGCATCCTCTGCTAAAAGGACACTGAAGGGATGCTGCTGCATATTGTTTATATCAGAAGCAATGTAAACAAAAAATGTTTTTAAATACACACTGACACTTAAGGCAGGTTTTTATTTGCAGACTAGAAATTGAATAAAAACCCCCAAGAAATCAAGACAAATGACTGTAGCACACAAAGTAAAGAATCCATTAAGTCTTTTTTTATCTATATATAAGAAAAAGTCACGATTCAAAGACCATCACACACCAACTCTGAGATAAAACCAAAGGCACAAATCATGTTTAAGCAGGGAGAAATCTAACTAGTGACTTCCCAGAGAAATGATGCCTTGTCAGGCAAACATCCCTGGAAGCCTCAGAGTGGTCAGAGGTGGACTGGTACCCCTTAGAAAGACGTGGCAAGGCCTGCATGAACCAGCAGAAAGCACCACCGCAAGCCACACACCCTGGTTATTTCACCCCTGGAGCTGAGTAGCACTTACACAGCTTAGCAGCAATCATACCAAGTGTTTTGCAGTAGTATTTGTTACATGCTTGAAAGCACAAAAGAAAAATCATGACTCAGGAAAATGAGATAAGAAGCAGGCTTTCACAGTTAATGTGTGGTAATTTAATTCACAATAATCTCAGTTCATGATCACATATTGGAATTAAAATGAACCTTCAAGACAACAAATATTCTAAGAAATTTGCATTTTTAGCACAGAAACCAATGGAACTCAGAATTGCTACTAAATTGCAGTAGTGAAAAACCATATTTTCCTCACTGTAGGTGAAAAAAAAAAAAGTGGACTTATTCTGAGGAATGTGACTATACAGTAGGAATTAAGAAAGAGAAAATATTTTGGGCAGAACAGTGAGAGAAGTCTTCATACACATTGGAAAATAAGGCTTCAGGGCAGAAAAGGTACCAAAATCCAAACCTGAAAATGGAAAGTTATAAACTTATTTTCAGATTCATCTAAAGGTGTCACTATCCAGCCAAAGAGGAAGCATGGAACCAAATTCACAATTCATCTTGACAATGTTACATACAACTATCCTCATTATTTACTCATAAAAGTAAAGAAGAAGAAAATGGTATGCCAACAATGTAATTAATTTAATTAATTGAAGCTTCACCAGTAACTTTTTCCTCTGTAAAAAAAAAACCACAAACCAAACAATCCAGGCTACCTAAGAAACCATGGAACTTCAATTTTTTTCCTGAGGTTTTGCAGCTTTGCCATGTCTTTCTCCTTTTTTCAATTTTTCACTAGAGTCAATTTTACAGATGTTCACAAATACACAACTGTTGATGCAGCATGAGGAATAGAGAAAACACAACCAACAGAACAAATAAGATATCCAAATAAGAAGCCTTTATGTTTGCATTGGCTTTTGCTGTTTATACAGAGATGTGCACATGCCTCCAAGGAAAAGCAGATCCTTTCAATCAAGAATATTTCACAGGAAGCTTTCTTATTCTTTACTCCTTTCATAAAAGCTTGGTTATAAACGTCTGTGTGTCACAATTCTCAGCTTTATTACACAAGACCTCCCCTTTGCTGCAACAACGTCTCCAAGAAACTTACTCTACTGATTTCTTATTGAAATAAACTAGTTATTCCATCAAAGGTTGCCCAGTTTGGGGGGGAAAAATACATCATTAAAACATTGCAAATGTTTCCATATCAAGTACTCTGCATTTTACAAGTACATTATTTAATGGCCACGTTGGACAGGTAGGAGCAAAAAACAGTAACTCCAGCCACAGTTTTAGGCAGCTGATGTGATATGGATTGTAACCTGAAGTACTGCTAGGCTGGTGACATTTTGGTAAGGAACCATGATATAAAGAAGGAGTAAGATGAAAACTATATTGATTAAATAAGACAAGGGGGAAAAAAAGGCAACAGAGAAATGAGGAGACGCCCAAACAAACAGCAGAACTTGCATCCTCTTAACTCTTGTAGCTGAGATTTGTAGCATCATTCAATTAGTTTGCTTTCTCTTACTGTGTTTCTTTTAGGTTTCTAACTTCTATTCAAGTGATTAAACACTGCAGTTCTCTAAAAGCCATTTTACAAGCTTTTTCATTACTCAGAGGCTGTACAAAACAGTATTAAAAATAAAATGAAAAAGTAGGATGGGCCAACAAATGGATTAAATATGGGAAGGACATCTCTGATTTAATCCTGTTTTAACTTTCATGTCTGGTGAACGATGAGAAAATGATCAGCTTTGGGCCTGGCAACTGCTGTATTGATGTCAGCTACCAGCATTAGCACTGAATCCCTCTGTGACTGTGGAATAGTTCAAGTACTTGAACAATATGATTACAGCCTTTAATTTTTGCCTGCAACTGTATGATTAAGTTTAATAAAACTGTGGTCTACACTGTGACTCACATTCTCGTGTCATCATGAACATTTGTTGCACTAGACACCTAACATGCCCATCTCATATATGGAAAATTAGGGTAACATTTCACTCTCGCAGCACTCCCTTACTGCAAAGCATTGCAACACAGAAGAACATTTTGAGACTAAAGCTATAAGTGTTTATAAAGCACTTGGAGATTCTTGGATAAAAGATATTATAATTAAAAATTAAATTACTTTAAACTAGTGGGAGGCTTTTTGCACCTTTCCCTCACAGGGCTCGTGCCCCCGCACACAGCACCAGTGTTACAATGCTCCTGCAGAGACAGAATCTAAGCTAATTCCAAAGTTCAACCCTGCCTGAAGTTACAAATCTGAAACTCCTGCAGCTAAGGAAACTCAGCTCTTTCAGGTAACTGAGACTGAAACACAGGAAATCTGAAGCTTTCAGCCTTAGTTAGATGAGGGATCAATGTGGTGACCCTTCAGTGAGCTTAAAATGTATTGCTACTGTAACTTTTTTACAATTCCAAACAATAAATACCTACAGAAAAAAAAATCACAAATAAGCAGTAAGAAAAGTTACTGAGACATTCAAAAAAAATTGT
Source organism: Cettia cetti (assembly GCA_013401135.1). Taxonomy (NCBI): domain Eukaryota; kingdom Metazoa; phylum Chordata; class Aves; order Passeriformes; family Sylviidae; genus Cettia; species Cettia cetti. The sequence continues at coordinate 47,406 of VZUI01038852.1, read as the reverse complement.
GAGTACCTGTTCACAAGATTTTTCTTATTATCTGGCACTTTTATTACTTGTGAGTCAAGTTAAAAAAGCCCAGAAAGCTTTGCTGAAATAATTTTTCATGTATACAGCAATCATTTCATACAAAAGAAGAGCTATATTTCACATTTTAAAGCCCACTACATCTGAAACTCTACAAACACATTGTAATGGTCTCTACACTGAAAGTTAAAAGGTTTTAAGGCAGCACTGACATCAACAATTTATTACACAGCTACCCATATGTATATTACGCTTTGTCCTAAAATACACAACTCTAAAATGAGACTCCTGGCATTAGTGAACATGGGGAGGACAGCAGTAACTATAAAAATAAAAGTTACACACAATAGCTGTTGCATAATTTGGAAGCATCAAAAGTTATCCCTTAATTGCTTTTATCATTGCAAGAGGTGTCTGGAATAAAAACAACTTCAGAATCTGTTCACTAAAGACATCACAGGCAACTGAAAGTGAATGGGGAAGTTGATCTTCCACATTTTTACTAGAATTACAGAGTGGTTTGAAAAAGACCTTTAAAGTTCATCTAGCCTAATCCCTTTGCAGTGAGGGGTAAATATCTTCAACTAGATCAGATTGCTAAGACCCCATCCAACTTGGCCTACAGTATTTCCAGGGATGGGGGCATTCACAACTTCCCTAGATAACCTGCTCTATTTCACTACCCTCACAGTATCTATTTCTTATATACAACCTAAATCAAAGCTCTTTTAGCTTAAATCCATTATCCCCTGTCTTATCACAAAGAGTAACGTTCAAAAGTCTGTCCCCATTGTTCCTTATGCCTTCCTTCTGTACTGAAAAGCTGCAGTGAGGTGTCCCTGCAGCCTTCTTTTCTCCAGGCTGAACAACCCCAGCTCTCTCAGGCTAGCACAACATCAAAGAATGCTCCAGCCTTCTGAGCATTTGTGTGGCCTACTCTGGACTCCAACAGGTTCCTGTCCTGCCTGTGTTGGGGGCCCCAGAGCTGCACACAGCACCCCAGGCTGGCATCTCTCACAAGAAGAGAGCAGAAGCTCAAAGCCAGAGCAATGCCTCGCAAACATCACGATAGCTAGGAATTAACAGCTACACATGGCACACATTGAGGTAATGCCATTGGATACCTGGTTATGAAGCATCCTTCAACAGCGGCAAGTATTCATAAATCCATGTTTGACAAGGGCAATCTAGATGCCAGAAATCAGAAAATCCACCCAAGACAGAAGATAATGGTTTAAATCAGTCAGCTGGTAAGACTTCACCACAAAACTGTGGCAGTTCTACCCAGCCGTTTTTTCCCCCTCCTATTGAACATCCAAAACTTGAAGAACAACCTTCAGCATGGCCAGCTTTTGGGCAGACAGTCTCCCTTCATTCTTTTTTGGTTAGGCAAGACAGGAGAACTGCCTGTCTTTATAATCCCTATTGACAAGAGAAACCTACCCTAAAAAAAGCTAAAGCATCCCTTCCCAACAGCCTTCTAAATGTTGCATACAACAGGGAAAGTAAGCTGCTGTGCTGAATACAGAACTAAAAAAAAACCCAACCAAACCCATATATGTCTTTTACAATTACATAACATTATATTTCATCTGAAAAAATACAACAAACCCACAACACAAAAACAAAGAAACGAACAAACACTTCACATAAAAACCTGGCAGATTTTACAAATATTATTTCTCTCCCTTTGCTATCTAAATAGGAAAGACAAGTAGTAAAAAACAGCAATTGTTTCAAAACACGTAAAATTTTGATGTATTAACACTTGACAGAATCAAAAAACAAGCTGAGTTGGAAGGGATCTTTAAAGGACATCTGGTCCAACCCCCCTGCCGTGGGCAGGGGCATCTTTCACTGGATCTGGTTGCTCAATAGATTTCCCTATTTTAAGCACTAAATTCTCTCCTAGCCTTGACTGGGTCTCTCATGCTTTTTCAGAGCATATTATTGCTTCCAGTGGTTGCATAAGAGAATTACTGAGATTTTCAGAAATGCCAGCAAAAGTAAAAAACAACCTTAGGAACAAAATAGGAATTCAATTATCTGCAACTATTACTAGATACAGTATTTTTCACAACAATAACCTGGAAATATTTTTAATTTTAAGACCCACTCTCTAAAGCAAAACACCATTAAAAAAAACATATTATATAATTGTACAGCTTCAAGTATTCTTAAACATACAACTCACTTCCTACAACATCTGGCAGATAAAAACCAGACAAGTAATATAAGGGGCCTGGTGCATTTTTAAAGTTCTTTCCATCTTCTGCTAAAAAAAAAAAAAAAAAAAAAAGAGAGAGATCAGTTAGGCTCCAAACAGAGTTCTGCTGCGAGTCTGAGGCAGGCCCTCTAGCAGCGAGATTATGTGATTATTTCTGGATGCCGCAGTCATGTGGTTGCACAGCAAAGCTTTTGTCGGAAACATGACACAATCCCATCGCACTCCAACTGCTGGCAGCAACCCGCCCCAGTGCATTTCCCTAAAACACACCCACAGTGACAGCAAAGAAAGAACAGCTTTTCAGTGCTACGGCCTCAACTAATCAGGGAGCTTTTATTCCCTGTTGCAGTAAATGCAGAGGTTCCTCTCTCATTTTTCACTGGGTATCACTTCATGATTATCTACCCCAAAAGACATCTACCTGGCTATTGCATTTATTTCATGTCAGTATTGCATTTATTTCATGTCAGTTCTTCCACCAGACAGGTATGTTTTTCAAACGTTGTCACATAGTCTCTCATTGCACTTTTCAGAAAAACACTAGACTTGCTACAAATAGTTCACTGGATTACATCTCAAAGACAAACGCATTGTTTAGCTATATTTAACTAATTCTGCCTCTCAAGCTGTCTGAAACTCAGAATATTTCCACATTCAAGTACAACAGTTAAAGCACATATGAAATACTAGCCTCTAGGTAGGACAACCTCTATAAAAACTAAATACCTTAGATGTTAAATAACAAAGTATTTTTATAATAGAACAGACTGTGGAAATACGCATATTTACCTCCTATCACATGACTCATCACTCGTTTGCTTTTACCTATAAATATGACATACTCACTGCCAGGTACATGGAGTACTGGAAAAGACAAAGTAATTACATGACTTGAGAATAATAGGCATTTGACCATTAAAAAAAAACAACAAAAAAAACCAAAAAAAAACCTTGTAAGTCAATACTTGCATGGGGTATTTTTGCAGCAGTTCAGCAAAAGTACTCCAGAACACCTGGGAAAGAAACTCCTATTCCCAGATTCAAATCAACTCATTTAATCACCTCAGGAATGAGCTTTCCTGTGTCTGTGATCACAGCTTACTCATTTGCTGTGGGAATTAAGGCAGTGCAAGGGCACAGTTCAACCACAGCTACTACAGCCCTACTACAGGAAAGTCCCTCAGTTCTGCCTGTACACCCACCAGTGGGGCTCTAGGCTCCAAGTGGAGTCAGGAGGGATTTACAGACTGTAACTCTAGCACAGAACTTCTATTCCATCCTTCGCCAATTCCTGCAATAAAAGTTGGTCATATTGGCAAGATATATAGTCTTCGCCCTGTTTGTGTGAGCCAAACTGAAGGCCATACATTGCACCAGCTCAACTCTTTCCCTGAAACCTCCTCAAACTTTTTACAAGTTTTTTTTCTGATATTTGTTAAAACCACAAAGGTGTGAGATTTTATTCCATCACAAACAACATCTCCAGGACATCAAGGCTTTGCTGGTGTACCTGGCTGAACTCAGTGCTTGTCTGCATGCAGAAGCTCAGAATAGCACAGGGGGTGAGGCAGAGTATAATGCACACTCCACTACAGCTGAACATAGGAGCAGCAATTCAGCTTTTTTCCTTGGGAAAACACTAAACGAGCCAAGCTGTGACACAATTTGTTAATGACTTCAAAAGTTAAAACCTCTCAAGTTAAAAATATGCAACAAAAAGTATCTTATTATTTTTATGTGTTTACAATAAACCACAAAGTAATAAAAATATTTTTAAAACAGACAGTTTGGAGAAATACTTTTTTCCCAGTAAGCTGAAAATAATACTTGAGAAGGGAAGAGAAAAAAACAGGTAGGATGAAAACCAAGACTGCTGCATTTTGAGAGAAGTGACCACTTTTATTGACACAATATAAAGGTTCCCTTAACATTTTTAGGATTGACTGTGTTCTTAAACCTAAAATTTTTCATATGCTTTGCAACTGATCCCCACATTATCTTAATTCTTACACCTTCTAAGATTTTTCTCCCACTATAATTATATGAGCAAACTAAAGCCTCTTTCTATCACTTCCTTACTTGCTGCTAGTACCTTCCTAAGGTGTCAAACAGAGTTTAGGTATTTACTGTGCATTTCAAAGGCATTCAACTTAGAGTACAACATCCAAATCCACTGACATGACATTCTGTAAAAGTCATTCTGAACTGAAATACAAATTTGAAGATACAGTCTCTCAAAACAGGTCACCATGGAGTCTCAGGCAACTCTTTGAGAGAGAGAGAACTAATGCTGACTGATGGCATAAATACCATTTTGAAAGAGAAAGACAAAGAGCAGGTGGGACAATCTACTGGACAATCTAAGCTATTTTTCAGGGCCAGTTATTAAGATTCTTCTCTCAGCATCCTAAGGTGCTCTCATACACACCTTGAAAAAAAATTACAGCATTAATAAACCTGCCAGAGATTGCAGATTGAAAAGTGATTTTTTTTTTAAATCAATATGTAAAAAGTATTGATAGTAAGCAGCTGAAACAGATGAAAAATGTTTATGGTGTTGTTTAGCTATTATGGACTCATTTGACGAGCAGATCAGTTCTGTATGACTCTCAGCTCTTCCCACAGCTCATCAGAGCCCTATAACTGCCCTGGTTGCCAACCAGTAACAGACAGTATAAAACTAAACCAAACAAGTTTATTTCAGAGACTTCCTTTTCTCAGTTTCAGTAATTTCTCTTGACTTTGCTTCTGCCTGATTAATTCAGCTATTTAATTCCTGGACTTCATGGCTATAGAACTGCATTTAGATCTTGTAAACACACAATTTTAAAATCATTGAGTGTCTCTAATTATGCTGATATGTAGCAATATGATACAAGTTTCCCAAGTAAAAACTGATGAAGTTGCATCTGGTTCATTTTAAAGGGAATTTGAACAGAACACTACAATGTATCAAGTATCCGATTTATCTCAGGTGTTAAGATGCTGAATGAAGATGAACTGCATTCTGCATTCAACATTTATCTAATGACCTAGTAATTTTATTTACTGTTGAATCTGCTCACCAAAGTTACCTTTTAATTTTTCCCATATTAAAGTAGAAGGTCTGATACATCTGTTTATAGCTTAATGCATTTGCTTACCCATGCAGAAAGAGCTCTACAGTCAGATTATATCAATTTGCTCACAAGACCAAGTCTGTAATTAATAATTCCCTACACTGACAAGTCAATACAGGAATCTTCCATTCTGTAACTCTCACTCTGTAAATACAGATTACAAAGACAAAGCATTCTAAAGAAACAAACTCTAAATCCTCAAGCACAGTCTCTCCAATAGTTTGTTTACTCATTCAGCTGAGCACAAAACAGTCTGACAGCCACCAAGTGACATCTGCTCACTACATAAACCCTTTCAAAAAGCAACAGGAGATACCACTAGCATCAATGTGCTCTGAAGAAACCAAAACATACTGAAACCAAATTCGCTGTTTTCATTCCAGAGAACTTTGTTTAAAAGCCTGTCTTACACCTTCAACAACACCACCTGATCAGGGCTGGGGAGCATGAAACAACTGATCACCCATACTGGTTTCTATCCCATGCATCCTAACCAGCTACACCAACCCCCTAAGCATGCTTAAATATCCTTTATCTTGCAACTATCCTGGGAAATCCCTGCCTTGGAGCAGCAGACTACATCATTTTACTTCATAGAACAGGTCTGGCCTCACATTTATCCTCAATTTGCTTTTTGAGCCTATTCAGTGCCAGTTGTCCAGTGAAGGAGTTTGAAGTCAGCTGATTCCAGCTGCTGAACACCCACCTGGCATTAACCCACCACCCTCTCCCATGGGATGAAGTGAAAAAGAGAAGGAAGGTAAAAAGACCTATGGATCAAGATGACGTTTTAATAACAGCATAAAGGAATTAATTCACTATTCTGAAGAGATGTCCAGCATTTTCCAGGGAAGAGGAAACTCAGCACAGCTGACACTTGGCTGTGAGGACAAGTATCACAGCCAGAAAAATTCCTCTTCCTTGCTCCTCTTTTCCCTGAGTTTTAAGTAGTGAGCACAGCATCATATGGCATGGCATATAACATCCCTTTGGTCAGCTGAGGGCAGTTACCCTGGCTGTGTCTCCTCACAACCTCGTGGCCAGCACTGTTTTAGCCATCAGCATGAGACAAAGCCCCACAACAGCTAGGCAGACAGAAAACTTGGTAATACCACCCCAGCCAGAGCCAGGACAGTGTTATTAGAGATTTCTCTGAGGTTCCTACTGTAAGACCTTTTTCTTCAGTCCCAAGATCCTGGCTACAAAATTACTTCCCATTACTGTCCTGAAAAACAACAGAACAGGATGGGGACCTTTAAAAGGGTCTCCACATCTTCACAGGCATTTTCAGACGATTTTTAACATGTTCATTGTACGTAACTTTCTTAGCTAGAAGTCAGTGACAGATTCTTGAAGTCACTTCATGGCCTGCCTACCAGAGGACCATGAACAGAAGAGGCAGGCATGAGACAGAAAGGCTCACAGGAGCAACTTATGACTTGCAGCATGTAGGGTTTTGTTTTGTTGGAGTTGTTGTTGCTTGGTTAGCTGAAAAAAACCCCACAAAACCATACAGCAAATTCATCACAAGACACATAGGTATTATCAGGCAGAAAGCAGAAGAAGAGGAATGCATGCCTTTTTCCATTTTCCTTTTTTAAAATCTTAATGCTTCTTCATTTTCCTTTTTTTTAAATCTTAATGCTTCTTCTTTGGGCAGCAAGGGTACCCCAAATGTGTATTAATCTGGTTGCTCTGGTGCTCATTGGTGCTGCACTCAAAATGCTGAACACAGTTTGCACAAGAATTTCTGGGCTGGAGGAGGTAAATATTTGATAGTCTGATGCAGAGTCAGTCTTACTTGGTTAAGCACAGGTCACTCAAAACCATTTTGTTATTCACATTCAATTACCCTGAATGCAGTTACTGTCTCTAAGGACCTGTTGAATAGCAGATATTCTAAACTTGTGTTCAGTACCGAAGCCATGTGTTAATGCTTGCTTCATGAGAGAAGGAATGCAGAGAATCAACTATCTGTAACATTCAAATTCAGAGTTCTGCATATATTTTAAAGAGTCACCTTATTGTGACTGTCTCCATAAGTTAATACAAAAAAAAAATAAAACAAACTTGGAAGACTTTAGGCACCATCTAAGATCAGAATTAATGAACATTTTACTACAAATCTGGGAGAGATTCAATTTCAAATGAATCACACTTTCTATTGCTAATATTCAAGTTAAACCACAATATTTACATTCAAAATTTTGCAATCAGCTGCCATATAGCTAATTCCCAGGATTTTTAATTAAAGTGGATTTGGAAGAGAGTTCCTCAATCCAAACTGACAATTACCTGCTACATAAACCAACCAACTTTAGGCAGGTTTCATTATGACAGACACTAAAGGTGATGAACAAGCAGAGGCTCCTGCTTTTTTATAATGTACCTTTGCATCTTTGTTTTCTTCCACAGAACTGCGAAACCGCAAAGACAAACTGTAAGATGACAGGACATCATTCTAAATAAACTTTGTCAGGGTGCTTTTTCTTTGTTAAATTCTGCTCAGCTAATGACAACCTATTCCCCACCATTTCTTCCTTAAGCCATTACCATAATAAAACTTGGTGACATTTAGCACCAAGGAAACCCATCTGCTAACTCATGGACAGCTAGTATCTTTGACAGCCTAATTTTCACCAAGGACAGGAGAAGAAATGATCTCTTGCTAACACTACATCTATCACAAATGAGATCAGCCTGTGCTTTTCATTATTCAACATGGATTACATTTGGAAAAGAAAATGTACTGCTGCATTAATACATCTCACTGTGCAAAACATCGTTTGCAGTTGTACAAATTTGAAGGCAGAAAGAAATACATAAGGAAAAGGGATTTCTTTAGGGAAATCAGGAAATGACTGAAGGATGACTCAAACCGATGAACTCAGATTTGTAACTTTCTTCTTATGTATAAATTAGAATAGACAATTCAAATTTCAGTTGTATGTTTAAATATCTGGAAGAGATGAAGATAAAAACCTGGAAGAGATGAAGATACACACCGTAGTCTGTAACAACTGGTCATCATCCTAGCACTGTATGTTTACAAAATCCAAAGGTATTATAAAGGTTACAGTAGAAAAAAAAGACAAATCTTCACAGAAGTGATAGCAAAGCCCCAGAGTGAGTGTGTATATACAAAGGTAAGAGCTGTGTAAATTCCATATGGTTCTATAGAGAAAACAAAAAAACATTAAGAAGTGGAAGAAAACAGATCTAGTGCACATTCTGTCATACTGCTACCACAGGAGGCTGAGCACCCCCATTCTGCTTCACCCAGCTCTGGGGCAGGGGCAGTGCCAAGCTCCCCTTCACATCTGCTGAGTATCCTGTGACTCCCCCAAGAACATCACATGCTTTAATAACAAAACAAAAACCCCAAAAGAACACCAAAATAAAACTAAAAAATAAAATCAAGAAACAAAACCCCTCATAAAACACCACAAATCTAGCAAACACAACAGGATGAAAGATTTCACATCTCCCTCCTCAGCTCCATGTATAGATCCCTGAGCACATCTACAAGGAACATGTTAACTGAATAAATTTATTCATGTTACCATAGATTTTAGAATAGTTATGATTTAGGAAGCAAGATTTTTCTTTCTCCTCACACATCAATACCATTATTACCATCCTACAATTACAAAATTATCTGCCGCTCATTTTCAAGGTATCAAGTATTCAGTATTTGAGAATACTGACCTAAGTCTTGGTTATATTGAAACAGGAACAAATAACATACTATAAAAAGCATGGTCATACAGAAAGAGGCTAGTTCAGTGCAAGTATGTGATCAACAGTATGTGATTAATTATTTTGTTTGCAGACTATTGTATCCTGTGGCCTCTGCATAAGTTGCTGCTGAACTTCCAGATCACCCCTTAGTAAGTTTAACTTTGCATTTCAATGCACTGTGCCAGAACTCACAACAAGGCAAGCAAAAATACTGTGCTGCTTTATAAATCAGTTCTTCATGGGCAACAGTGGCAATAAAAGCCCACTAAGAAAACTGATGTGAGGATAAATGCATTTTAAAAAGCCCAAACACCTTTAAATTCCCTTTAAAGGGACCACAGACAACACAAGTTCATATTACTACGTTTAGCTGAACTTCAGGATCATCCTTCATGCCTATTCATAAGAAAAAACATGAAGAATGGTTGAGATCTCTTCTGTCTTCTTTTCTTATGGCCTCAGTAGACACTAAACAACTCAAAGCACTTTTACACAAAATCCCTATACCTCTTTTCACAGAAAAAAATATAAGAGAAAGGGTAACTCCAGAAAATATGATATATGCAAGTAGCATACAGGAGGGGATAAAAACAAAACCAAACTAACTTCTGATGAAAGCATTTTCTGTTCTCTTGGAGCCTCTGTACTTACATTTGCTTAAACACCCTGGTCCTTTTTCAGTCTTGACAAGACACTTGCTTTAGTGGCTGACACTCCACAAAACGCCCCCAGAAAAAAGGATATGTATCAGGATGGGAAATGTCATTAAAGTAAAATAAAAGGATGAGGGAGAAAACAGAAAAATATTTCTAATCAATTTTGGTACTAAATTGTTCAAGTGAAATTTTCCGTTCTTTAAGTCACCAACTGCTTTAAATTCCTCCTCAGACATCTTATCCCTTCTCATACAACAGTTTCTCTAGATTAGCAAAATACAAAAGGTCAAGAAGAAATTTAGTGTCCTTAGTGTTCTGAAAATATTTTGATAAAAGATTAAAAAAAAACCCCAAAATATGTTGTCCTATTTGGAATTTCCTTTAGTCCAGTAATAACCAGAGTTCTTACTAATGATTTGAAATTATCCTTATGTCAGTATGGTATAGAACAGTAGACCTGACCAATTTTTAAACAAATATACTCTAGGCTTGTAGTTCCAAAGTTATAATTACATGAAATACTGACAATTTTTAAGACTGACATCACTGTCAGAATTGATTTATATTCCAAAATTCTCCTAGTAGCTATGGACATGCAAATCATTTTACTTATTCAAATATGTACATTAATCTGGAATTATGGGAACTAGGCATAGTGACTAGGCATATATGACAATCACCTGCAGATTCAAAACAAGGATTTTCAATGTTGTTGCTCTACTTTGTGATGTCTGTAAGACACATATTCCTCACTGAAGAGTTAAATAGTCTCCTGTCTCATGTTCTTACATAATTACCAGATAATTACCGGAGTTTATTAGAATTTGGGTTTTTTCTAAATGTACTTTTAAACTAGCAAATGCTGACACTGATTTTTTTGTACATGTTCTCACTGAATAGCATGTCAAATATGCCATTTGAGCTTTTAAATTTTTAGCCTTACAGTTTAAATTACTGGCCTTCAAAAGCCTCCATGTGGATTTATAAGTGCTGTCTGAAGAATTCACTTGAGCAGCTTTAAAATACTCAGAAGGAGACAGCACAACATCTGTCCCTGACAAGCTGCTGAAAACCAGGCAGGAAGCCAAGCACTCCCCAAAGTTCCAGCCCAGCAAAATCAGGCAGTCTTGAACAGCTGCAAAGCAAGAACTGCTTTTAACATTAAATCAAAGAAATCAAAGCTTGTGCTAAGCATGCAGCAGTTGTACCTTGAAGTTAACCAAAGAAATGAGAGGTGCAGCTTAACTGGCCCATATCAACATATTACAGCTTATTACTATTTTACTGATGAAGTTGTTTGTGTCTTTTTAAATTACATTAGATTTAAAATACAGGGAAGGCTTCACTGCTTTGCAAAACTAAACAATTCCCCCTCTGAGGACTTTACTATGCAAATTCACAGGAGAAAACTGAGGGAGCAGAAAAGTAGAAGAAAAACACCACAAATTAGACTTGGGATACCTTTGTTCATTAGGTTCTTGTCCCAAGCCTTCCCACAGATTTTGACTCTTTTGGAGGTTTGTTTTGCTCTTAAGTAAAGAATAAAAATTGTAACAATGAAAACTGCAAAACAAATAAGAGTGAAAAATGATCAAATAGAGATAAGCAGAGGTCCAAAGAGGTGAAATAAAGAAAGGGACTGGTAATTCTGAAAGTGGAATTCTAAAAGGAAATTCTAAAAGATGCTTAACTCCTGCTGAAAGCAAAAAGATAAAAATGGACAAACAAGAAAATATGTCTGTTTTATTACTTAAAAGAATGTCAATGTTTCAAGAAGAGAATAAAAGCATCAACTCTTTCAAGATCAAAAAGAAAACTCAAAAGGCCTTTTCTAGCAATAAGCAAGTACCACGGGTTTGAACATGTTGCATAAAAAAATCTTAAAGCATTAATTCTTGAGCTACAAAATAAATCTTGAGCAAAATTTCACCTAAACACATGTAGTCCCATGTTTTGAGTCACTCAAAAATTTTCATCTATGCACTTTTTCTTCTGAATAATAGATTTACCAACATTTTTCCTTTTTCTGCCTTCTTCCAGAAGGCTACCACATCATGCAGGACTGAAAACAAGGAAAAAAAAATTAAGTCACAATCTCCAGCTGCCTTCTGGTATAATGAATGATATCATATATTAGGCAGGACGACATCAAGGGATGATGCACAGTAAAGGCCCAGGGTCACTGGGATTCCCAGGAGCTGCCACAGTCCAGGTGAGCCTGCCCCAGGTCAGACACACAACTGGCACCCCACAGGGGCAGCCAGAGCAGCCAGCACAGCCCAGCCAGGCACGAGGGCAAAGCAGAAGCCACCTGAGATCCAACGTGCAGGACACAGAAGACAGCAAATCTACAAACCTGAGTCTGTGGAAGAAGCTCACCCCGGGAAGAGCAAAGGAAGAAACTGAAGATCCCTGGGCTGTTGACAAGTGCAGTGAACAGGTCTGGCAACTTTAATTACTAGAACTACATAATAAAGGACTTTTCAGACACACATCCTGACTTCCTATTTACTTCCTGGTGCATTCCAAGCACTGAGAGCCCTGTCCCATTACTTGTCTGTGCTGCAGTAATAGGGTGAAGTGAGGTTTTCAAACTGGTGCTTCCAAAATGCAAATGCCTAGTGACAGGCAGCATGCTCAGAAGGAACCTGTATGCAGTAATTACCTTTCCTATCAGTCTAAAACAAGTCAAGCATCATCCTTCAAAAATCATACAAGCCCACCAACTTCCACTGCTCTTTTCTGTTCTTTTTACCTTTGATTTTTTTTAAGATTATGATATACTAAAAGGTTGCTTCATTGTTGTTCTGAATATACTTCCTTAGCTTTACTTTCATCATCAAAGTTTGTGATTGAAAATTTCATACCCACTCTTGTCTGGGTATTTGAGTAAATGAAAACTAGCTAGATTTTACTCTCTATACCATTTAAAATATAAAAGGAGAGGTTTGTCCAACCTTACTGACAGCTTGAAGAAATGTAGAACAACTAGACAATCAGAGGGACACAGGAATGATTTTCCACTAAATATAAGAATCATCCCATTTAACTTGTGGCTGCCATGCAATAATGTCCTGGAGAATAACTCTCTGAACACCTTCAAGTCAAATTATTTGTCTTAGAGTGCCATGGGAAACAACACAGCCTTGAAGCACCACAGTGAAAATAACAATAGCATCCATAGCTTTCCCTCTAATATAGCAGATATTGACAAACTAATTTTTTCCATTATTCTTCACAGGTTTGCACTTCATCTATTTTTTACCTTCAGTTGCTCTAGGAACCAGGTCTATACCAACGCTGAGAAAGAGCTGAAGTCTCAACAGGCAGCCTTCAATCCTGCTCAGAGAAAACAATCTAAAATGTTCTTAAAAATATCCCAGAATTAATACCAGAAGCTTCATTGTAAGAAGAAAGTAAGGTTTAAATAGCACATTTTTCTCCACTGGCACCTAAATACAATGTGATTGTCCAACCATACATACAATGTATAAGTTAAAACTTTTTTTCATTTAGTTCTAACTAAAATTACAATAAACATTATTTTATAAGTTGCTTTAGAAAGTTGCAATTAAACTATTCAAACACCATACTAAAGCAACATAATCGAAATATTAAACACCACAAAACTAGTAAATTTCACAAAAAACTCATCTAAGATTAGAAAAGGGGACGCTTTTTCCAGCCCATATTGCTGCTGGTTTTAGAAATTCCGTATTAGATTTTCAGGGACTGGTGGAACAAGTGCCTGAGTGAGTAAACAGAATCCACAGAAAAATATCTGGAAGACAATTCTCATGTAAAAACACAGATATGGCACTAGGGATAAGGACACTTGGGATAAAAGGTCTGCAATGCACACAAAGAGCTCACACTCAGCTGCTGTGCTTTGCCATCTTTAGGTTTAGGCTTTATAAGTAAAATGCTTGTGGGAACTTATGACTTGTTTATTTATCCATCAGAAGACCTAAACTCTTCTCCATGCATGAAACATGATTAACTATCACCATCAATCACCAGCTTGAGCCTCCAAAACTTGGTACAAATCAACATATTGGTAGAACTGCAAAACAGGCTGTCTGGTTCTTTTAAAAAAAAATTAAACAAAATAACTTGGACTTCGAAAATAATGTGGCTTCTACAAACTACATTATGGTGGTATCTGAAAACCAGTATTACCAGTATGATACAAGATGCTACAGAATCCTACTGTTCCACAGGAAAAAAAAAAACAAAAACAAAAAACACAAAACACAACTTCTTAAGTATTTGTAGCTAGACCAGGGGAGATGAAAAGGGCTAAGATAAAGTTCCTACTCAGACACCTGGGCTCCACAAGTGTTTTGTGTTTATTTGTTTAAGGAAAAGGAAATAAGCAAAATAAGCAAGGTCTCCTCTTACTCCGAAGATCTGCCAGCAGGTACAGCATTCTCTTTGCCCTAAACTTCATCCAGGTGATGTTTCATAACTCTGGTTATTGAAAACATGGAAGAAATTCCCTCTCCCAGCCAACAGTATGTGTTTTCATCTCTCACATCTCCAGGATGTACTTTTCTCTTCCAACTTACCATCCACCTGAACACTGCTGTGCATTGATCTGAACTTTCTGAACATTTGGAGAGAGAGAGCTTTAGGAATTTCACATATAAACAGGGGAACAAGATATGCCTAGCATGCTAATTAATCCTAGAAGCAGTTTAGCTACAGCCAAGGTTTTTATGATTAGACTGCAGGAGAAAAAAACCAACAAGGAGTTCTTGTCAGGGAGCAGCAGGGAGGAAAGCAAAGAACACAAGCTGGGTATTACTGTCCAGCTGCAGAGCTGACCTTTCAATATTAAACAAAACCTCCTACATATGCTGGAATTAGGTGGGGTAGGAGGCTCAGGCAGGAAAACAAAGAAAACTAAGGAAATAACTTACGTGCATGCTATATTAGGGAAGAGGGAGACAGTGGAAAGCAGCACCATTTAAGCATATATGGTCACAGTAACCAGTCCAGGTGCTTAGAGTGACCACATGAATCTAAACAGAAAACAAAAAAAAAAATTTTTTTTTGAAGAAGTCAATGAAATTAATGGTGAATGAATTCAGAGACAAATATGGCAGCGCTCTGCTCATGTTTACAGGAACACTACCATAATGATCCTAAGTCAAAAGCATCTGGAAAAAAGAACACACACAGATCAGAGGCAAAGTCTATGCAGGGTTTGAAATGGCACAGCCAAGAGAATTGGGGGAGAAAATCAGTATGGATGGTGGGACTATATAAAGAAAGATCAAGAAACATGGCAGGCAAGAATGAAGGTAGAAAAACACTAGGAGGTACTGGACACATGTTGAACTTGAACTGAAATGCTCATGAAGGTTTTTTAGTGTAGTGAGTTAACGCAATCATCCTCTACCTAGGACAGGGAAAACTACAGGGGACAAACAACAAAAGCAAGGACATCATCTTCCTTTCCAGGTCAACCCCAGCATTCCCATCCAGCACGGCGCCATTGTGTTTCAGCAACACTTGGAGACATCTCCCAAATCTGAGCT
This sequence comes from Cettia cetti, assembly GCA_013401135.1. Taxonomy (NCBI): domain Eukaryota; kingdom Metazoa; phylum Chordata; class Aves; order Passeriformes; family Sylviidae; genus Cettia; species Cettia cetti. The sequence goes on along the minus strand of VZUI01038852.1, from coordinate 32,102 downwards.
CTAGCTCTCTCTGAAGGTGGCACAGCTGCCTGTCACCTCTTTGTTAATGGGACTCTCACCTGCAAAAGCTACCAGCAAATCCTATATTCCCCCTGAGCCAGCCAGACTCTGGGATGGGAAGGGGTCTCCTCTGATGCCTCTCCCAGCAGCACAGGTGTGTCAGAACCACATTCTCTTGCAAAACAGGATCCCTCCAGCATTTCACCCACATTTACGAATCAAGCAACTTTTAACTGCATCTTTTCAGTGACTTGAACTGTTAAACAAATAGAAGAGTAAAACAAAAAAGCTGTAAGACAGGCAGGGTTTTTTAATACAGTGAAATTTCCCCTTTATAGCTGGGTGTAGTGTGTGTGCCAAGTTTATTTTTAAAATGCCTTCAGGGCTGAACTGCAGAAAATAGAGCTTTGCAGATAAGAATACCACTAGTTCCTTTAAAGGTGAACACAAGAAACTGTGTACTATCACGAACCACATACAGAAAAAATCATTTTATCATTAGAAAAATTGTACTGTTCAAAAAGACTAACACCATCTTACACTATAGAGTACCTACCACACTATCTGCCAGCACTAAGGGAATTTCAGGAATATTTCTATTATAATACTGATGTTTTCAATTTATCACAACTCTCCAGAGCAAGCTTACAAATCAATATTTTTCAAAGAGTATCACTCACATAAACAATATTCCTCACCCCTCAAAAAGAAAAGGTTTAAACTAAAGTTATGTTAAAGCAAGTGAGAAAGAAAAAAAATAACCTTTTCTCACAAAGAAAAATCTTGAAATGTAAAACAATTACAAGCAGTTCTAGTCAGTCATAATTCTGAGCTGTGAAAGATCAAGTTTGGCATGTTAATATCTACCTCTGGGAAAGCCAAGAGACAAGCAAATTGCTCCATAAGCATCTCTATCTTATTGCTGGCTATGATGATTTCATGACAACTTACTGTAACTGTGTATTTTTAAAAAGCACAGAAGCTACTGTGAAGCTGTAATATTCACAGTAACATTTACAATATTCTGGAACCTTCATAGTTACATTGCACCTGCAAGGAAAAGTCTGCCTGGCATTTGGACCTTACCAAACCCAGTACATTTCAAATGTAGACTTTTGGGATGTTATGTTAAACATTCCAGTTTCCTTACAGATGTTTCTATGAAATTTAAATCCTTTAAACAATAACTAGCAGAAGGTTTTTGTCACAAAATTAAAAAAAAAAATCAGAATTAGAATTAATTCCTCAATACTTTAGAGAACTATGTTTAATTGATAAAAGGAATAAAGAAAAGTGCAAGCCTTAACACATCAAGCAAAAGTTTTCAGAAGAGATAACTCAAGAAACCTTTATTACTTACAGTTAATGTCTGACATCTTTAAAGAGGTTTTATTTCATATCAAGGTCAACACTTACATGAGAGAATATGATCTTTAAGGGAATATCAGACATGTAACATTAATATACCTGGATTTTCAAAATCCTTTTTAATCTCCTCGCCTGTTGACTGGACCAAAAGTTTTGGTTTTTTTCAGATCCTCTCACGGTTATTTATAAACAAAAACAAAGTTAAAAGCAAGCATCCAGAAATCTTCACATTTCCTCATAAAAGCAACCATTACAGTTTTCAGGAAAACAAGGGGAAGAAAAGTAGTTTCAAGCCACTCTGTATATCATCTCAGAATAATTCAAAATGCTGTTTCATTGAATACTTGCAATGGAACCATAATTCTATTTGTCTATGTTCTTATTGTCACAGTAATGTCAAGGCCTTAAAAAATACTTTGAGTCTGTCAACTTTCACCAACCTTCTTCCTAAAACGAGGGTCAATGTTTGGTATTAACCATGTATTCAATACTCAAAACACTGCATTAAAAAGGTAACCATAAAAATGGGTTCAGATGTAAGAGATCACATGTTATAACATTTTTGCAAAGTTACAGAGATTTCTGTAACTAATTCCAATGTGTATGTTGCGCAAAAAGCCTAATGTTCTTCAGAGCACTCACCATGAGATTTGAATAAAAAATTCCAAGAAAAACAGTTTTTCTTACGGAACAGCATTTTCTCATCAAGCAACACACAAGATTTTAGGCAAAGAAAGTTCTTTCATCAGTCAGCCCACAGAAGAGGTAAGATTGTAGTAAAGGTAGAACAGTAACTACTGTGTCAGACTGAGTTAAGGGACGCAAGTTACAATCTCAGCTCAGCCACAGCAAGACCTATACCCTCCATTTCAGTTTTCCACTGGAGACTAGGTTCATCTTCACCTATAGATATGAAAGCCTTCCAAAGGAGAAGCTGTATCGGCTTAATAAGATGAAATTTAAAACTTCTCTGAAGTACATCAAGAAAGCACAAGGAAGGGGATTCAGTTCTTCAAATCCAATTGCATGCATTTGTACTCCAAACTCAAGTCTCAATACACAAAATAGAATTTTCCAAAAAGACAGCAGACTTCTCTTTTACCTAACAAGCAGAACCTAATAAATCAGACCACTAAGGAAAGTGAAGAATCAAAAACTATTTCATTCCTTCTTGAAGCTTGCACAAAACCAATAAAAACAGCAGGCTAACATCAATACTAGAAAAGATCATTCAACTTCTGGTATTTTGTATTCCTCATTTCAATTGCAGACTCATCTTTTAAAATGAGGGGGCTTATGTACTCATTCCTCTGGAAAAAAGTTTTCCTTTTAAAAAATTATATTCATAAGCAGTTTATATGAATAATTTTTTAATCCTCTGAATCCTAAGGCAGCACAAGGCTTCAAGGGGAGACATGGAAGCCAAAACCAGAACAAGACACAGAAGCTGTAAATAGCACTGAACTATATCTCACTTTTCTGAGACCTAAAATGTAAAGAAAAGCATAAGGTAATACCTTGCATGACCATTTAGAAATATGGATTTCTAAAATCCATATTTTAGAAATTTCTCCTGTGAGTCCCTATTAACAATTACATTAACTGTAGATAAGTGAAAGTTAGGAAAAGATTAAACATTACACCACAGTGCACAAATTGCCATTCGGGCCATAAAACTCCTGCCCTACCATCCTACACTTCTTGAAACTGGAACAAACCTTCTTTATGAACTTCCTGACCACGTCCAACAGACAGCATCAGAACTCTAAGAAGTGTTGGCTTTATTTACTCTGTTGTGTTGTACTTTTCTTACAGCATGAAATATTAGACAATTTCCCAAAATGTTCCATGGTTGAGTTCGGATTTTTTGGGGTTTTTTTGTTTGTTTGTTCTTTTGGTTTTTTTTTTTTTTTTTTTTTTGAGGCTGGGTACTTTGGGTTTATTTGGTCACAGTTATATTGTTTATTAATAAGAAAAAGAAATTATACAAAAAGCTACAGAGAGAACGAATGAAAAAAACCCCTTCTGATGATACAGTATATTGATGATATACAAATCACGTTATTTCCAAAATAGCTCCAGCTGATCAAGTTTTATGCTATTCATGCTATACAGAAAGCTAAGGAAAATGTGATCACTGGATCAGGCATGATAAATCATCTACAAAACCTGACATAAATAATATCACATACCATCATTCTGTACCTAAACCATTCCAAAATTATAATACTCATGGAAGTACAAATTGCTTATAACAACTAAAGCTGGAATAAATACAAGAAATTCCCAGTTGCTCTGTTGCAAAGCTGCTTATTCAAGTTACTCGTGCATCATTCAAACTTCCAGCTTGGTGTTTCTTCAAACATCACATTCACTGTTACTAAATGCAGTCTACTTGTCTGAAATTTTTCACCAAGATACAAAAATCAATGTTATATAAAGCACTCTTTCCTGATACTGATGATGCACAATATGAGTCACCACTTCAAAGCCTCCAACACACCACCACAAGCCACATTCTTTTAAGTCACGAATAAACCCTAAAGTGGTTTCTTCTGTCTTGCTTTTAATGAACCATCCCTGATTCACAACAGCAAATTGAAACTCTGACAATCTAGAGAATATGAGCTCCACAAGCAGAAATTAAAACTTAACAATATACACATATCCTTTAACTCAGAATTTGTCAGACCTGTTATTTTGAAAGCATTTTTAAAAAGGCTAGAAAAACACAATCACCAATGAAATGTTAATGTTGTGGTTTTGTTCATTTCTTTTCCAGGCTCTTTACAGTAGATTTGCAGTGTGGTTCTGTGATGTGCAACAGAAGGGAGTGGAGGGGAAGAGAGGCTTTGAAAGTTTAGTGTACACTCTTTTCCAGTGGCAAGAGCCAGGCCATCAGAGGTGCGGATTCACTCAATATAAGACACATACGCTAAATAACTTCACGGATACAAGAACTGATAGACTTTTTTTTTGATGTCTTGAACCTGTTGATATTACTTGGCCATGAAAAATAAGATGGGAGACCATTTTATTTGAACAGAAAAAAAATCTGAAAACTATTCTTGTTGAGGGAATGATCATTCTGTCCTGGCTAGCAACAGCTTCATCCATAAAAAGCTCTTACTCAAGCACTTCTACACCCTGCCCACATGAGCTGCACACACCTGCATGTGATGTGTGTGAGATGAGCCAGACATCTCCTTCAGCTCAGGCAACAAATGCTGCAGGTGTGGGCCACAAACAACCCAGCATTAAGAAGCCACTGCTGCAACAGCCCAGTTAGGTGTGGAAAAATCTCCCAAGTAGGTAGTCCACTTCAAGCATACATCACAACTTGTAATTACTACTTTATTATTACAAAACTCTAGTGATACAGTCAACATATGGGTATAGATAAATGTGCATACTTATACAGATGCACATGTAAATTTACAAGCAAATACACCCAAGAAATCACAAGAGAAAAGCAATAATTTGGGTTATTTCTGAACAACAAAGGGAAAGGATGCCCAGATGAACTGAAACTACCCTGCCAGGGGAAAGCACACAATGCCAGGGATCACCCCAAATCCCCAGAACTGGGTGATGTAGCATGAGAGATACTGCTCCACTGGAAGAAGTACGACTCAACAAAACAATGTAATTTCCTAGGGAACTATGATTATTGTCTTTTGCCATGAGAGGGGCCAGTATCCACAAAGAACATCTCTACAAGCAATGACCCAGAACAGAGAGGCAGCACTAGTGAGGTGCTTAGAACTATCTGAATTTATTCACCACCAGGAATCATTTTAGCAGTAGGAATAGCGGTACAACCATTCCATCAAAAAGATGTTCAACCACATTTTCATTTTTTCCTTCTTTAAGAGGAATACGTTCAATTGGCAGAAGGTCACCATTCCTCTCATAATTCCCAGGATCCCAATCTAGAAAGGTCTTGCCTTTTATCACTGAAGCAAAAGCTAAAAATGTTATTGATGTACCTTAGATCATCTCAGATAAATACTGATGGTGCTTTACACTGTAAATGCAGCTTAATTCTTGTTTCTGCTTAGTCTGTTTTGAAAAGGAAGCAATTATATTTCTCAGCTGTTTTCACATGGTTTCTGGTAAGGCTATCACAAATGCCACATTAAATTTTAGGCTATGGAAAAAGATTGCTTTTCCAAGAATGCAATGTTTTGTAATGAAATACAACGCTGTAAACTATTGTCAGTAAGTATATTTGTAATTCACAAGTATAACATGGAAATGTGGCTTTTTGGTCAAATAGTCATCTAGAAACGGGAAACTAGTTTACTAGAAACTTTCAAAGTTTCTTTTGCAATTTAGCCAGAACAGCAAGAGCTAACACAGATCAGAGCTGAGATCTGAAAGTATTAGCACCTTGTGAATAAAGCACACCATCAGCTCTGCAAAAGTAATTCCATCAAAAATAACAAGCTATGAATATATATATATATATATATATATAATTCGCTGTGAATGGCAGCAAATGTAGGTATTCAAAAACTTGACTGCACCAAATCTTACAAGGAAATTCCCACATTTCTAGCCGCAGAATAGGGGGTTTGGGTTTTGTTTGTTTAACTAAGACTTCGGGACAAATTATAATCTTATTATAGTCAGAGTACAGGTGAAAGGTAGCTGAGATACTTAACATGCTTCTCTAATGTGAATTTATAATTTCAAAACCAGTAACAGGTTAAGGAACATTCCTGCTCACTCTTTTCTTGCTTGGTTTCTTCCTCAACCCTCCTCTTGTTGCTCTGCAACTTCAGTTCCAGTATAGTGCAATTGCAACATTACTAGAGATATGCAAGGTGCAGGGAAGATAAAAATACAAGACAGATGTGAATAACTTAGGACCCCAGACTGCCTTAGGAACAGAAATTCTTAATATATGTCTGGAAAAAAAATCCTCCAACACTTTTCCACATAGCAGAAAGTCCAACTCATGCCACTATTCTGAACAATCACATAAGCATTAGCCAATAAAACATGCTAAACTGGTACTTGCTGACACAAGAGTTCAGCCTCCTTCCACTGGGACACAGGTAAACCAAGGGGCAACTGGCTGGGATGATGTGACCTCTAGACTGCACTCAGCAAGACAGGCACTCCTCATTTCAGTGCAGCAGTGCAGTAATGTCACCTCTGCTCGCCTAAAATCATCAGTGTCAGGCACAGCACTGCACTCAAGGTTCTTGGTACACAAGCAGAAATCTGAGAGGTTGCTAACAGAGCTGTAACAGTATCTGCTAAATAACCAGAGACAAGCTCTGCAAGGGGCAGACCTCCCTCTATAATCCATCAGAACCTGGTGCTTCTACACATGGCTTTTTCCGTTCTGATTTAAATAAAGTACACATAGATAGCATGTTACGGATTAAAAATTCAACATTAAAAAATTTGCCACTATCACACTTCAGCAAAAATTACACCATATCAGAAAAACCTCTGCAGAACTATGCTGTACTAATAACTTAATTTATAATTTGTTAGGTATGCATTTAAATTCTCATGGAATGCTGGCTGGCATTGGCTCTGCCAGATAGCAAGGAAGCTTCTGGCAGCTATTTAGAGAAGACACACCTATAGCCCCCCGATACCAAAACTGTGCCATGCAAACCCAAACCAAGCCCTAAAGCCACTGCTGAACAAAGCAAAAGATTCTCTTCACAATACGAAAATGGCAGGCAATAGTTACTGCAAATGAATGATTGTGTCCTCCTGCAAGGCTTGGGTCTAATCATTCAGTCACATTATTGCAGTGTGTCACTGACGACAGCTGAAAGCTAGCACTAGAGCTGTCCATAAAGGACAGAGAATACCAAAAAGAACAAAGTCAAAAAGCATAAAGAAAAACAAAAATGTGCTCACCTATCTCAACAAAGCTCATACTTTTTTCTGCTGAAACCTAGTCTATGAAAAATGTTCATATCAGTTTTACTTGGAGGTAGGATTTCCCCCTTTTCACTAGTATCTATTTTGGAAAGGTAGATCATAACTTCTGGGGTTATGTTGATCAGAGATTTTTTAGAAGCTAAGTCCAAACAACTCATCCTGATCAAGGTTTTAAGACACTACCTTCCAAAGTGCCTGATCATCACCCCCATACACTAGTTAGTGATTTTATGTGGCTTGGCTACAACAAGCAAAATCTGTTATGAAACTAAACACCAGTATTCAAGAACTTCTGGCTTCTGGACCCGTGAAAAAATTCAGTAGTTTTAAAACCTTCCACAACACCAGCTTTAGCTCTTTGTTAAAGAAAACAAAAGAGCACAAAAGATTTGATGTTGAAGAATACACCTTCAAAAAGAAGCTACATATCCTTTCAATCCATAAACATCTTATTGTAAACTTATGTGGTGACTCTAATAGTCACATGTTGTGTGGAAAAGCTGTATTGTTTCAGGAAGTTTTCAGGTGGATTGCCCACATGTAGGTACCAACAGCAAATACAGGCCATCGTAAGAGGCATAAAACAGGGCACATTTCAACAGTAGATGTTCTGTCTAAACAACATGAGTGATTTTTCCAGCAAAAAGCACGGTCATTCAGTGGACAGAATCAAGTATTAGGAGATTTTGCACACACCATGTACTTCACATGATGAACCTTGCTGTGATCAAATCACCTCCACTAGATTATCATCACATTTGCTCCAAGTTCCACAGCATCTGTGTATTTGAAAATTCTGAGGCATACTGCCCCTGAAACATGAAAAAATAAGGTACAATTTCAGCCCTTTGATATGTTGCATATCTACCTGTAGTGGCAAATTTTTTTGGGTTTGGAGGCAGAGTCAGACCTATAATGAAGCTTTGAAGATCTTGGTTTGAAGACTCAGTTATCAACAAACTTCCAATTCACTTCTTCAAAGAAAAACAGTGAGGAAGAAAATGGATTACAACTAAAGGATTAAAGGCAGTGGCATGTTGATGTTTTGGTTTCTGTAATTTATTTACAAAAGTCATCAGGCAAGATTAGCAAGTAGCACAGATACAAATTTGCCATAGATTGACCTTATTAACAGGTGGCCTTTAACACTGCCCATGTAGCAAGACTATGATCCTAACAACTATAAAAACACGTGCTGCTTATTGAAACACAGAAAAAGAAACTAGAAGAAAGACAATTTATGAGTACTCTTTATCTCCATCTGCTGCTCAGCTAAGCATTTAAGGGAATGAAGAATTTGAGGAGAAACTAGTAAAAATCAGTTTCATGGGAAGTTTAGACATTTACAAACCCTGAATGATCCAATTCTATTGTACACTGTTTAAGCAATGCAGCATACAGATAAAAATTTGCTAGATTATGCTGTGTATTCAGTTCTCACCCATAATAATCTGTTTACCTGGAAATGAATAGCATAAAAACCTATACCAAGAAATACAAGAAACCGCTTAAAAACTTCAAAGGAAACAGAAGAAACCAGCACCCAACTCCGTGCAACCTTTGTTGCATTTACCAACCACAAGCAAAAACAATTTCAAGCAAAGATTCACTTACTGAGTTGCTGGAAACTCTTCAAATATAACAAAACAAATTAAAAACAACCTCCCAACACATCCAACTGATTTTCAGTGATGTTATTGTTTTAAAATACTGTGTTGATTTATAATGCCTGATGAGAGACTTGTGCTATTAAAATATGAATGAGTCATACAGGTTTCTTTCTATCTGCTGCATTATACTTGTTTCACAACACATCCTTAAAGCCTGCTAAAATCTGCACTTAAAATGCTATATTGTAAGACCAAAAAAAAAGTGATTCAAGATTACGTTTTCAGCTATGTTTCTAAAAGTTACCCAGTTTCCTTGCATGAGTGCATGTTTGAAGATGTATAATTGCTTTCAATAAAACTAACAAGTAAAAATCCATATTAAAGTTGACATGTTGCAACTAGAAAGCATTTTTGTAATTTATATGTCAACAAACAGAAAATGCAAATTATGTAAGCAAACAGACATTCAATGTTTCAGTTTTACAAGTTATGAGAGTTTCTTTATAGCGAAATTTATTCAGACAATTGGTGATGGGCAACAGTGCTTTTCAACTCAAACTACATAGTACAGATAGTAAGAAAACAACAAGAATATTTGATTAAAAGTATTGTTACTTGCTGAACTAGCTCAGACATTTCACATTCAGTTGTCAACACAGAGTCACCCCCACTTAAGATGTGCATTCAGTTTCTGTACCAAGTGATTTTATGAATTAATTACTGAATCTAATTTATAATTACTAATTACCTAAGGGGATTTACACGTGCAATTATTAGAAAACACCTCTGAGAATAACTGAAGCTGTTCGATCTCACTGCCACAGTCTGAAGAATCAGTTTCTGCACATCACAGCAACTCTACCTGATGCTATGAAATTGATGAATTGCAAAATACTTCAATTGGCCGCACCAAATCTTCTGTGACCTGCATCAGGGATGCCACAGGGACAGAAAAGCTACCAAAAGCTCAGCTGAAGGGCAGGTAGACCACACAACTTACTTTATTTTTTTAATAAATAAAACATTAACTAAGCAGGTCTAGCCTCAAAGCCCAAGTACCTTCCAAAAGTTGGGTATGAAATTTTGCCTTCAAGTGAAGTGAATGAGAAGAGCTGCCTTTGGCTTTGAAGAGGTCTAGGATATCACTCAAAATAAATATGTATTTTTTCAATTGTTTATCACAATTTAACGTTAACCTAGAGCTAAATTAGGGCAAATCTAGTCTTGCTGGAAGAAAAGAATAGGCAATGACTCCTAAGAAACTCAATTCATGAAGAAGGACTGATCTGGTTGCTTTAAAGCAGATCAGTAGAAAATTAAATGTACGAACAAGGTAGATAAAAGACATACCTAAAGTATAAAAAGAACTACATTTACACTAAATTTGTTGAAGGGAAAAGCAGAAGCAGCACCCTTACGTATTCAAATTTAGGATGATTACTCTATAATCAGATTAATTCCTATCTAAGAGGCAAACTTCTGCATCTTTCATATGACAAACTGAGGGCTCTGCTTTACCATATTGTTACTTTAAGCTGTAGCTCAATTTTAGTGTCCCATTCTCTCAAGATATTTTGTTTGACTTTAACAATTTTTAGAAAAAGCTGCTAGAAATATCAGTTAAAACTCCAACATTGGTGATGTCCAGAACAGCGAGACAGTGGGATACAAGAGGGGCTAATCCAGCCTTTTTGCATAATCTGAATTATTCCACAGGGTGGTTATTTTACCTTCAAGGTATACACACTAAATATATGACTGCAAAATACTATAAAATATTGTAATCAATACCATTTCAGGTCCCTCTGTTTTTAGAAAAATATCTAAATTGTGCAGGAGTCTTGAACTGGACATTTTTAAAAGTGTCTTTTATGTGACTTTCATCTACCCAGACAATGACCAAAAAGGTCAGTGCAACACAGCTTTGCTACCTTCAGCCAAACCACCACAAGCAATGGAAATCAAGATATTGAGCACAAGAAACCCCTGGAGATGCCAAACAAAATCCTGGTGACTCTTTGAACCCACAGAAACTCAATATTCATGCTATAACATAAGCCCTATTAGAGCAATCTCTTTCCTCTGCTGGGAGATGACAAACAAGAGCATGATAGATGTGGCCTGACAACCCTATGTTTCTCAAAAAAGCCATTTTGGCTAGTTCTGGTATTAAGAAGGATCTGTCACAAACATTTTTAATTTAATTTAAGATGATGAAGGGACTGGAGCACCACTCCTATGAGAAAAGTCTGAGAGAGCTGGAACTTTTCATCCTGAAGAAGAGAACAAGGTCACATCAGATCTGTAAATATGTAAAGAGGGGGGACATAAAGGATGGAGACAGGCTTTTCCAGAGGCTCCCAGTCTCAGAACCAGGGGTAACGGGCACTAACTGAAACATAGGAGGCTCCTTCCAAACATCTGGAAGCACTTTACTGTGAGGTGACTGAGCTGCGGCACAGCTTGCCCAGTCATGATGCAATCTCCATCTTTGGAGATACTCAAAAGCCATCTGGAGATGATCCTGGGCAACTCTGTAAATGTGCCTGTTTGTGCAGTGGGGTTGGACCAGCTGACCTCCAGAGAACCCTTTCAACCTCAGCCATTCCATGATTCTGTAGTTCAGGCGAGGAAAAAAAATGCATAAAGACAAAAAACAAAGATAATGATCCTTTCTCAAATTTTCTCTGCAGACATGGCAAAATTAACAAGAAAATTATACTTACTAATAGAATATAATTTGGCATTTAGTTTTGCAGTTAAGTATTATTAAAATTATAAAATAAAATGTTTTAAAATAAGAATTAAAATGCAATATTCTAATCCTGGAAAGTTATTTCCTTTCAGCCATCTCATCTAAACCAAAAAGTTACCTTAAAATAGATGCAATATTTTCAAGTCCCTAAACAAAAAAAAAAATCAGCCAAAGCATGAATTTTCTGAAATAATAACTGGATTTCACCTTGAGGCAGTTGCTGTTATTAAGAGCATTCTAGAACCAACAAGAATTACATTTACAAAAGTTGTATGAAAGCACTCAAGTCAAGTTTTGGTGATTCTCACTAAAAAGCTCTTCTAACAAATCTTTTTATTCTTGGAAGCCATTATACCTTTAAAACATCAATTCAGGATACCTAAATGTTGTTCTCATGAGATAAAAGGACAAAGTCAGAAGAGAAAGACTAAAACAACATGAACAATATTGTCAATATGCTCTAGTATCAGGCTTACTTAAGTTTCTTTCAGAAGAACGAGACTTTAGGAAAGGTCAGAAACTGGAATCCTACGTAGCCTATACAAACTCTTAACTGATAGCTATGACATTTCCATTCTCTGATATCTCTAAAATTTTAAATTTTTTTGTGCAAAACACAAAAGTACCACTCCTGGAGAAAATACTACTACTTCAACTGCTGAAAGCAGATTTGCCAGCTAACTTCAGGAATTCCAAGAGGTGCATCCACAGAAGCAAGACTTGCAGGAATGTGACTTGCCAGGCTTAGCAGTCAGCAGAAAGAATAAGAGACAACCTCTTCTAGGAGAAAAGTCACACTAAAAACTAGCTACAGATGCTCCAGACTGTCTCCTGCAGAAGTGTCTTTCACTTCCTCGAAGTGGGAAGCAGACAAGCCTCACTAGGCTAAAGTTAGCCTTTGAATAGCTTGGCAATACCTCTTCCCGTGGAAAACGGAGGCAGTGCTCGTCCCTCTCTGCAACTCTTGTAAGCCTACATAACCACAAATACTCTCAGACTATTTGCAAATGGAGAAGACAGAAAAAAAGTCAATGTAGCGTTATTTTAAAGCTTTATGGTTTTGAAAAATGATGCTGTTCAAGGTGTGCTCTATGTCAGCAGCACACAGGCACTGAACAGGAGACTGGCAGAGGCAGCCCTGGCCCAGGCTCTCCTCATGTGCCAACATCTCCAAAGGAACCACCTGCAAAAGTCTTCATTCTGTCATCAACTCACAGGTACCTTGTGGAAACCTCTATCACAATAATATACAAGAATAAACAGCTTCTGGATTTCGGTTACTTTCATTATAGAGAGGAAGCCATGACTGTCTCTTCAGAGAAAACCTTCTTTAGAGACTTCCTTAAAAATAGCCCAAAGCCTACCCAACCTCTCATGAAAAGGAAACCTTTCGGGATTCCTCTACATGACATTTAAGAAGCCAAAGCAGAACAAAACCTAAATCAGCAAATGCAGCTATATTCCAAGTATCCAGAGTTAAAGCTTCTGTGTAAAAAAGTTATGTTCCCAAGTGAACTTTCCCTGACCAAAACTGATGATTCCTTATGCTCATCATAAAAACCACCCACACCATGCACCCACACATAAACCTGCCAAGAAGACCTAGAATGAAACTAAAAAAACACTTTAAGGTGTATGGTGCAATAAATAAGTATCAGTCATTGAACATGAAAAGTTAATGGTCAAAACCTGTCCTTTCTCAAAAAAGGACTGAGGAAAAAATCAGCCTTTTTATTTTCTGACTTTTTTAAAAAATAAAAAGAAAATATATTAACTTTGCTGCCTTGTTCAATAGCTTTAGTCATATCACATGTATTTAGGTTCTCTCTCAGATCTTTGTTCATGTTCTGCTTTTGACCTAGGGCAGTCTCATTCAATATGGAAGAATGTGGAGTTTTTAACTTCTTTGTAAGAAGTTGATGAATCCACAAGCTTGGAAATGTTCATTTCCCCAATATTACAAAAGATTCAATTTCACTGATTAACTTTATTGAATTGCTGTTGCCAAGAGTAATCCCACTTCTCTCAATCTTCTACCCCCACCCCTGCATACACCTGGCTGGCTACAACTCAGTTCTTGGATGACTACAGCTCATCTGGCCTTTCACTGTCAAACTGATTTAATCAGCAAATGTGGGGTGGAGAAGCTTTCCAAGGGGCAGAAACAGGAGTGGGAAAGAGTTCAGTTCTCCTTACAAATGTCCAAACTGCTTTCTTCTAGGCTGAGCCAGCTTACAGGGGCTCCAACAAATGCCACAGCCAAAGCTGGAGGAGCAGTGGGAAAGAGGCCAGAAATGGTCACCGTGCTGTCAGACTGGTTTAGACTGGCATTGGGAGTCAGAAGAGAACTAGTTACAACGGCAGAGCAATAGGTTGTCCAAAGAGATGGTGAAAACCATTTTTGCCAAAGCTGAAGAACAGGCCAGCAAGAGGCCTTTGCACCACAGGGGCAACAGTGCATCCTGAGCACTGCCAGCAGGCAGAGGGAGGTAAGCCTGCCCTTCCAGTCAGGACTAGGGAGACATCTGCAGTGCTGGGTCCAGCTCTGGACCTCCTAGGAAAGCAACAGCAGGGACATACTGGAGATAGTTTAACTTAGGTTGATGATTCTGCCCTAGAAACATCTGTCATGCTAGGACAGAAGTAGAACAATTCAGCCTGGAGAAAGCTCAGAGTGGATCTTATCAATGTATATAAATATCTAATGGGAAGATGGAAAGAATGCTCATACAGACTTGTGGTGATACATAGTGAGAGCAAAAGAGGCAGTAGATACAAACTGAAACATGACAAATTTCATCTGAACACCAGGAAATGCGTTTTTACTCTAAAGGTGACTGAGCATTGTCACAGGCTGCTCAGAGAGGTTGTGGAGTCTCCATCTTTAGAGATGCTTGAAACCTGACTAGATGGGGTCCTGAGAAGCCAAGGAGCATGGAGTAGACAATTTTAACAGGTCCCTTCCAACATCATCCTCTGCCCAGTTCTGTGATTATCATAGCTACAAATCATCTATCATGTACAAAAGCTATGATAGTATCACCCAAAGCCAGGTAATTCTTCACAGACATAATGAATTCCTATATGCTTCATTAATTATTATTACAATATCCTGAATGAATCCTTTAAACATACTGAAGAAACATAATGGCTTGACATGATCTTCATATAAATACTATGATTGATTTAGTAAGAAATTATAGACAAAAATTAAATTTCTGTTGTACATAAAGAAGAGATTCACCTATGAAAACAATTCACGTGTTCAAGTTCCGCTGTGCAGTCTCTCATGCCTTACTACAGTCTTGTGCAAACTACTGCAGCTCAAACTAAGGAGGGTCAGGCTGTTCAACAGCAAGTTAGAAAAAACCCAAACATTTGCAAAAGGCCAGAGCATTGGAATACATTGATCACATGCTTTCCCAACCTGACCTGAACCAATATCCCAGCATGACACCAGCAATTAGCCTGCTGCTGAACATGAAGCTGTGACGTGACTCATAGGTTACCAAATCCTGGAAACTCGAGATCACAAGGCAGTGAACTGGCAGTTCAAAAGGGAATACTTCTTAAGCTTTTCTCCTCAATTTGTTAAGTAGCATTATAACTTGCCTGTCACACAGATCTAATTCTCACACCATTCCCACTGGACATGCTATTCTTTACTTTTCAGTCTGAACTTCAGTGAACCTACAGGAACTGCTGAGAGTTTTCTTTTCAGGAGAGGTGCAGAGGATAACAGACACAAAAGGTCTACAACATGCTAATTAATTCTTTTCCCTACGGATCTACTATTGTACTTTGATGGGCCTAGAGAACAGCATAAAGCACCTGGATATTTAATTTTTCTTTTTGAATATTCATTCCATCAATCTATCACCAGATACGTACAAAGCTCATTTAAATATTATTATGAGGCTGCAGAGGGTGCTCCAACACCACTTAATAGACAGTTACTATTCAATCTCCATATTCCTCAGCAAATCCCTCACTGAGACAATTAGGATTTGGAAATAATTCTGAAGGCTGGTTAAGAATAGACTTTCCTTAATACCTTGTTTTATCCAGAGAGAAAAGTGGTATGAATCACAACATAAATTCTTCTCCACCCCACCAACATAAGGTGTTACCAGTGGAAATAACATCAGCAATGCAGCCTTTCTCATCACATTGCCCTTTTCCTGCACCTAATTGCTCCACATGGATCTAATGGACTGGGGACCAGAGAAAGCAGGCACATAGATATGGAAACAAATTATGTAATGCCATTCTCCATATTGCTGTTAAGTTCCTTAAGCAAATAACCTCCCTAGAAGCAGCTTCGGCTGCTTTAAGAGTTGCTCCTCAAGAACAGCAAAACCTTCAGCTCTTTTTGTGACCACTCAATGCCATTATAAAGTGGTGCAGTGCTACTCAGTGCAGAATGCTGTGTAGGTACTGCTGCTTTACTGGAGAGGTGAGGGCAGGAATCTACAAAGTAATAGTACCTCTACTTGTGTATCCCAGCTGTGCAGAAGTTTTATTTGCTAGTTTTCAAGTAAACAAAGTGCAAGAAAAAAAAAAGAAAAAAACCATTCCTGCTTTTGGCAAAAATTAACAAGGATTTGTATTCTCCTCTTTCTTACAGTTTTTTAAATCTCATTACAGTAAGCACACAGTGAAAAATATTACAGTATCTGACAACATTGTCATTTCAATATATTAATTCTGAGCCAGCTAATGAAAATTAAATAGAGGAAATGCTTTTAAAGCATTTAATTTTTTTTTAATGTTTAAATAGTGTAATTAGCTGATCTTTTATTCTACTGGTTCCAAGCCCAAAATTAATAAGTTTTAGGTTTGACAATTCACATATTGAATTGAACTTGAAACAGAGAACAGATATGCCAAACTCACAATAGAGCTTTCATCAAATACCTTCACAGCTCTTTTTGGTAAAAAAAAATCTAGCTCCAAGCACCACACAGTTCAAGAATGGAAGCTCTGTCCTTTGCACAGCTCACTGCCTTGCCTCACTAATTCTGCAGAGGTTTGCTTCCAGCACATGCTATCTGTGCCAGTGCCAACGCAAGATTACTTGCATTAACATTTTATACAAGGTATGTCACCTAAAAATAACTTTGGATGAGCCAATTTTATGCTAAATAATTGAATCAAAAGTCCAACGTTTAGCCCCACAGGACTTCACCTGGGTTTCAGACTGGCCTCTGCATTACAGAAACTAACACCCTCCACACAAAACAATGAGCAATAAAATTGGTGCAATTTGGGTTGGGGTTTTATTTTGCCAGCATTTATATTATGAGTAGAACATAAGACGAGTAGAACATAAGACACAAGCCCTAAAGACACTGAAGATGCAACTCCATAGCTGGCACAAGGTAATATAAAGACCCCCACCACCAAATGAGGAGTTTGTGCTGCCCCTCTCCCCAATGAAGCTGGTAACCGAGCCTGTGTAACTATATAAACAAAGTTTCCATCTGTGCTAGAAAGATGATCCAATGCAAGACATAACTACACAATTTCCAACATTAGGGAGGTTAGACAGGAGCACGTGGCTGCAAGCTGAAAAACCAGCTGAGCACCAAGCAGCATTTCTGCATTTTTGTTACTGTCCTGGTTGACTTAAAATTCACAAGGGGAGTGCACAATAATTCTCAGTAAGAGTCAAGTATTCAGTGGAGACAGGTGAATGTCTCTCTTTGCTCTGAAGCCATCACTGTTGCACTAATACATTTCACCATATCTTCTTTTACAGAAGATTTCAGTCAATGCAATAGAAAAGTTGCCTAATAAGCAGTAAAAGAAGGGAGTAATAAACAGTGTGTAGTAACAGGGTTCAAGTAACCAGACCGTGACTGAGTAACTAAAATCCACATGCCATCATGGGTATGCAATGAACAGGTTCGAAGGTTAAGATTAGTCATTCCTGATAAATTTTTTATCCAACCCTGTAAAGCCTATTTACATCACAACGACCAACATTTAGCATCTAATTCCTGTTTTACTATGCAGCATTACATCAGCAACTTTCACAAAAAGCAAACAAAATATAAAATCTGGAAGTAAAAGGCCCCACCTCAGTTCAGGACTCACACCCTCCAAATTACAGAAGCATTTCAGAGGAAGGAAAACTTTCTTTTTTTCCCCTCTGAAGTTTTTCAAGTCCATATACACCAGAGACACTACCATGAGGGGGAGATGAGAAAGACAGAACTAACTGGAGGGATGGCCAGTGAGGCATCATTTTAACCATGACTAATTAACAACTTAAAATCGCCATTACCTATCTTCCATATGTTCTCATTTGTAAGCAAGAGTTGGACACTAAATCTAAACATATGGCAACAGTAAGTTGCACTCCAATCTTTGAATAGCAAAGTACATACAATCTGGTCTATTGCTTCAGCTGTAAAATGATATTGCAGGGTAACCTAGAAGGAAAAATCATCTCATAAAAACCATTGGATAGAAAGAAGTGGCAAATGAGGTATAAAATGGTTGAGAAAACCTCAAATTAAGCTTTTCTGGCTAGTTTGGCTATTGACCTCCTACATTTACGGCATCAAATAACCTCTTCTCACCTTCATGTCTCAGTCCCCCATTTCAGAGATAGGAAGCTTGACTATTTGTATTTGAAAGATGAACAGATAATACACAAGTTTTGGATCACACACAACATGCAAGCACGTGGATATATATAGACAGAAAAATAACTATAAAAAGAGCTGGAACCAACCTCACAACATTTCACTGCTTGACCTGACTGACAACAAATGACTCTGGGCTTAAGCAAAAATTGTGCTTATCTTTCCTACAGTAAAACTAATGTTTCCAGGAGAAAGGTTGTCACCTATTAACTCTTCAGGATTACTCATGAATTATTCTTTCTGACAGTCTTACATAGTGTATGATTTCTTATGAAGTATGAATTTCTACCAGACATTTTTCCTAAATTAATCAAAAACCTAATCAAGCTGATCCAATGCACTGAACAAGTCAGCTGACATTATACAATAGACAACCTCTTTGTTTCACACAGGAAATAAACACGAGGCACCTACAATTCACCAAAACTGATTCATTAACATCAGAACAGTAGATTACATACCCATGAAGACAAATATACATACATTACACCAAGAAATTAACAGAACATTTCTAATACAGAGCAAAACATGGTTTTAATGTTTTCACGCTGAAAATCATGTCACCTTTTTAAAGATTCATTCATTTTTGAAAAAAAAAAAAACAACGAATCCCATTTCCATATCTAAAAATACTTTCAAATTCAGAAGAGTTAACATTAACTTACTGGTTTATTGTATCAATTATACACAGAACTGTCTAATATGAAACTGCCAAATAGTAACTCTCAAATATCAACAGAAAAAGAAATAAACTGAAAAACAGTTACAACCTAAGACTAAGTTTCCTAAAACTGTCAAAGGAAATAGTATGGCAAATTAATTGAGAAAATATAACTTTAAAAATAACTGGACAAAAAAATTAAATTGTCAACAGAATACAGACTCTAAAGTAAAGATAAATGCCAAAATGCCCAATAAGAATCCTTGCTTCCTTGTCTCTTCTAGTGAGAGAAGTGAAGAGAAAAAAGCCTACTGCCTTTCTACTTCAGTCCCTGTCTCCCTACTGTCACCACTACTATCAGGTCTAGTATTTGTCAAGTATCCTGACTGAAATCAAGAAGGAAAAAAAAATTATAGGAGGTTTGCAATTATGCACAAAATCCCACCAAAAAATCTAGGTGGAAGTAACATTAGGGAAACAGAAGACATTGCAAGCAGTAAACAAAACTTTTGAACACAAAGTTCAAAATACACCTAGGAGATATAGTCTAGGAGAAAAAAAAATTTAAATAAACCAGTAAAAATTAAAAAAAAAAAACAACACAAATAAAGCAAACAAGAAGAAAAAGCCACAAAACCCAGTCTTACTATTACATCCACTTGCCGTGGATATAATATTCTCTTCAAATATATAATTAGCCAACTGCTTCAACAAAACCATTAACAAAGGAATTATCAAAATACAATAAAACCACCAAAAATGCCCTCCCATAAAGTAACTCCAGAACCCCACAATAGCTCAAACCAGATTCTCCAAAATGAACACATCAGTTCTCAACCACTTCAATATAAAAGTATTAGCCAAATTAACAATTAACACCAGTGAGCACCTGTCAGTGCACAATAAGCACTTCTTAACATAAGGCCTCTTTCAATCATTTCCTGCTGCTCATGACATAACTTCCTTATGCTTAACTTAATACAAAAAAAGTAAGATAGCTGTGCAGTGCAGAGGAAGATCATTCCTCAAAAGAACACACTGCTACCTATGGTCTTCAAAACAAACCTTTAGATCCAGCCAAACTCACCACCATGAACATTTATATCAAGGAGAAACAGACTTAAAGAAAAATCACTGCAAAATTAATAGTCTTTACAGCCACACCAACAAGGCCTGTGTGTGCACTTGCAATAAACACCCATGACACCACATGTCCTTACAGAACTATATGCAACCACACAACCACCACTCATCACCAAGGGACACAGAAAAACCTAGCTCCCATTCCCACTTCACCTCTTACACCTCCATGAAGACCTGCAAGATTCCTTAAAATACAAAGGAAAATAAACCATAGGTTCCAGATGAGATTTGAAGGCCCTTCGCATTTTTGCCTGTTCCTTACATTGTGTCAACTCCTCATTTCATAAGGGCTTCCATCCATCTTGCACCATAAAACGGCATCAATTCCATCAAAATATTTTTGTAAGGCTGTTGACTACACTAGATGTACTTGTCCAGCTTTACAAAAAATACTTAGGAAAAAAACATTAAATATTTAGCAATGAAGACATCCACTCTCTATATATGCATCTTGAAAAATAAAAGCAGACAGTGCTTTGAGAGGATTTGGAGGGTTCTACAGGAAGAATGCTGGTATGTTCTCACTTGTATGCTAAGAGCATACAAACTTCAACAACTGGACCAAGACAGCAAAGTAAAATTTCTGCCTGGAGATTTGTGCTTACAGAAGGAGAATTACACAAAGTGACATTTCTTTGAGATCCCCACCATTCATAAAAAAGTTCATTAGATGACAAACATCTGAAAACCATTTATAGGCAAACACTCAAGACCCCTTTCAAGCTCTGCTCCTTTCTTGGCAGGAAACAATAACCTGAAAAAAATGTGTTTTTGAACATCTGATGAACTTCAGAATGTCAGGAAATGTTTCCTACATTAAAAGGCCACAAAGGAAGGTGAGAATTAGAAGAATGCAAAGCAGAAATGCAGAACACCCTGAGCATCCGGTTAGTTTAGCCTCAGCCACCTATAATTCTAAGAGATCAAAGAGCCACTTGATGACAGGAATTAACACATTCCAGCATAAGCATCACCCTAATTTAAATTAACCTGTGTTCCATTTCTAAATAAAGAGCAGGCATTTTGAAAGAACAGGAGAGTCATCCTTTTTTCCTCTCTCAAACTATTTTTCTTTCATTTCTATGCCAAGTCTTTTCTTCAACCCCGTCTTCTTCACCTGTCTGCTCCAGTTTCTTTTCCCCCCATTTGCTTCCCTTTCATTCACCCAGAATGATGTACCCAGTACTGATGTGATGCCCACTCTTACATTATTCATTCTGAATGACTATCAAGTATGAGTAAAGACCCTACAAGAGAAGAAAAACAAGCTTATGGCCTCCCAAGACTGAGCAAAGTAGAGGCACAATTCAGTTCCTGTTGATCAGCTTTTCAGGGCATCTTATTCCTAAACAGTAACAAAAGCAGTAACAGTAAGGGAGGAGAGGGTGGTGAATGTAGAGGGACCAGAGGAAGAAGCACCATCTATGGGATCACAAAGGTCAAGAGGCATTGTCAGGCTAGAGGCCTAAATAGTAACACAAAAGCCACTGACTACTGGAGTGACAAGCAGGAAAACTGTAAAGGTTGCAGGGTAGAACAGACAGACAGGATGTAGTAAATCTGACCCACACTAAAATAAATAAGAGCAAGATTTTACAGTCACACCAGCAAGGTATATTGAGTCAGGAATACTTCAAGTTATCCAAATTATCTCCCAAAAAAACTCAATTCTTTGCTATACCCTAAATCTAGACTTCTAGAAAATGCATTAAAACTTTTGTTACTCACCTGTTTTCAAGTAGCAAGCAGCTACACTGCCTCAAAGGAAAACCGTATCCTATTACACTGAGCTGTCCACCAGAGCCAGGCTAAGTGCTTTGCTTTAGCTGACTTAGGGACAGCTCGAGTTTATAGGATTCAAGAGCTTCAGCTTGCACGGAATGCAGCAGCTCACTTCCTAAATGCAAGCAGGGGACATATGGCCTTTACACCAGTGATCCCAGCTTGCCATTTGAGATACAACAAATAGTTGGAATATTGCGTACTTTCAAGATGGAAACAAAGGTTCAGCTGAGAACAGGTAAGCCAGACTCAAATTTAGCATCATCCTCCAGTAAAACAACCAAGGTGGAGAAACTTGCTCTTCCACATGAGTTATGAAGGTGGGTCAGTCCTCAAATGTGAGCCAAATAAACATACACAGCCTTCAATTAATTTATTTTTAACACCATTATTTAAAAATAGTTCTACTGAATTAATTTAAGTCAATGTTGCCAGTAAAACTGCCAGGAAAGTAGATCATCATAACTATTAAAGCAGTTAAATGAAGCACATCAACAGCATTTGCACTATTTTTCAGTTAGTTCAGTAAGAAAATATATTCTACTGTGGTCCAGTGCTGAGGATATTCTTAGTGGGAGTCTTCTGTCATTCATCTAAAATAACCTAGGACTAATGCACCGTGATTTCTAAGGAGTATTTTTTTCTAAATTCTGTTAAGTACCGTCACATTGTGGGAGGAGAACAACAGAATCTAAACATCCAAATCAGGTTTCCTAGAGAAACACCAGAGGGTGAGTCTGCAGGACAAGGGACACGTTAGGTCACACCACTGGCTGTTTGAAAAAGCTTCTAAAGAAAATGTTTACTTCACTGGAATCAAACACAGCTTTAAGCATTGAGATGCCAGCAATTATTACAGAGACCAGAAATATAAAACAATTGAAAAATTATTAGCCATTTAAAAGAAACAACTTCATGAGCTGTTGAATTCTAAGAGTACAATCTATAGCTCAACAAACTCTTATGCTGCAGACTATCAAACTTTTAAAAAGAGTCCAGAGAAAATATCAGTTTCCATTCATCTCTTTTTTGTCCCTGTTACAGGACAGAGAAAGAAATAACCATCAGACATCACACCAGGCAAGATGGACCTTTGCTCTGATATATTATGATTCTGCTCACAGCAATCCACATCAAAAAATAATTTCACAAGGTACAAATACATTTCACATCAGAGTAATTAAAAACAAACAAGCAATTCTCTTAGACAACTGCAATAGTGGCCTCCTTCCCTTTTTCAGCTACAGGTAAACCAGGGTTAAGAAACAATATAACTGCAGGTAATTGTCTTGATTTAGCTGCAGTGCTACAATACATCAGGAAAGAATTATTAGCTCCCACACTTGTGTTCAAACCACTAGATGGTGCTTCTAAAATAAAGCAATTCAATATGCAAAACTCTGAATAATGCATGATGATTTATAAGTTGCTTTCCTCAGGATTGTTATCAATAACACTGATTAATGTAGTTAAATAGCTGCAGACTCTGATCAGAGAGGGGCAACAAGAATAATTACACAGATAAGTGAGATCAAAGAGCTGATCATTAAAACAGTGACTTTTCAAAAAAACCAGTAAGAGCTGTTTTCTCAAGTAAGAAAAACTCCTCAATTTTCTGTCTTGGAAAGTCATTAATTGCTAATATAAATATTACATTAAATAATAAATTTTGTTCACAAACGGCTGTGCCCAAAGGTTTTGAATACTGTATGGCACCAGTCAAACGAAATTAAGTTATAAATAGTGTTTACCTGTTCTTTCACTGTTCATTGTAAGACATTTTTCCCCAAGAATAAACTCACTAACTCTCTTCTGTGAACAGCAAACCTTTCACTTTTAAGATTTGGAAATCATAGCTAAAATAAGATGCTAGCTGCTTTCCATCTATGACTGTGAAATAATCCTTCCTTTTTCATTCACTCCCCCAAAACTATTATAAACAGCTGTTTGGCAATTTCCAGCAGCTTTGTCCTTTTTCATTTCTGACCATTTCCATCCATTTAAATGCTGCTCAAAAAAATTCTTTCTTCCTGCATCTCATTCTACTGACCCAATTTTAAAAACGCTTTTTGCATTATGGTAAACACAGTTGACTGTGTACTTTTTTACTATCTTCCATTCGTCTAACGAACTTCTGTTCATATTTAAAATCACTTTTTCTACTTACAATCTTTGCCTACAAAAAATCCTGCAAACATGTTTCTTCTCTTACCACTAGAAAACCAAATCAGCTATTTCCTATTGTATTTCCCATCTTTTACTTTCTGGAGTCAGCTCTGCCACTAAGCAACCCTGACAAGGCTGCTGAGAAAAGTTACTCTTTGTGAATGTTTTGATGTTCAACATTCACCTAGGACTTTATTTTCTTTTTTCTTTTTCTTTTTTTTTTTTTTTTAAACTTCTCCTTGTGCAAAGTAATACAGAACCTCCTAGAGGTTATTTGGCTATTTTTGAGTTTTGGCACTGGCTCTCACTTTTCTACTTTAGGTGATTGCTCTAGATTCGCTAGGCATACTCTCTTCATCTTACTTGCTTCTTCCAACACACCCTGTCACTCTCCACTAAGCTTTTTTTTTTTTTAATTAGCATACCTATCTGCTGTTCCAAGTCCTTTAACAACTATTAGTAGCAACAATTATTACTAGCTATGGCTTACTTTCATAGAAATATAGCTAAGAAGATCCTTTAAAAAGGTAAGAAAAAGGCACTCAGCATAAACATAGAAACAAGCCTTCTCCAAGTACCTGCCATTCCACTTATCCCTAAATGCTATTTCTGATCACAGAGCACCACAGCAGACACACATTAACAGGCAGCAAAAACCTCTTGAAGAAGTATCTGCTAATCCAGCTGCAGAAAGTAATTATCAGATTTAAGAAACCTATGAACAGTATTCCAGAACAAACACAAGTGAAGAAAGTAACTACAATTCTCAGCATCTCAAGCACTCCAGGGGGAGAAGATGCAGAGCCTCTGAAGGGTGTGAAAGAGCTGAGCTAAGTACCCACTTGTCAGTAAGTGTTCACTCCTAGCTACAAGTTGGGTCATTTCCGAAAACTCACTCTCACACGCCCATGGGAGTTACACAGCCTTTTATTTAAAACAGGCACTGAGGAACAGCTGCACTTTGGTCAGACTTAGAGGAGAGGGGTGTTAAAAAACACACCTACAATGCCTCCAGACTTAATGCATATTCTGTGAGCATCCTTTAACTGGGGCAAGGCATTCACAAAGCAATAGCTTTAGTACCAACGACTATGAATGTTGACTGAATTACAGGAAATTCTTTACCTTAACTGCTAGAAGTTCACATTTACTATGTGAAAGACGCTAGGAGTAAAAAAATTCAGAGACACAAACACAAAGCAATATTTTAAAAATAAAAATATGAAAAATAAACACACACTGAAGATGTTTCAGTCTGTTATGCTAAACAGATTAAAAACATACTCAAGTCGTGGTTAGAGACAGACTTTTTTTCCCATCATACAAGAAACAGCTCTTTCAAAATATCAATAAACATGAGCACAATTCAAAGCAGGTACCCCTGTGAGCTAGTTACCCACGCATTTTTCAAGCTAGTCTCCAGATTTAAGCAGCAGCATTCATAGAAATTATTCTGAACTCTATGGATATCAAATGGATTCCAGATCTATGCAAAACCAGTCCAGTTTCACTTTTTTGCTCAGATCTGCCCGGGAGTAGGTTCTGACCCGACACCTGTGGAATGCCCCAGCAGCAGGTGGTACAAGATAAGAAATACCCTGAAGTGGCTGGGAACATTTCTATCATATCTGTGCATACAGACAAGTATCCTGATTTAGAAGGGCTCATTCTTTTGTCTCAGGAAGGTGGCCTAGGAAGCCTGCACTGTCCTGAGGAGGTCAAAGACAATAACTCTTGTTCCACCGATGTGCTGCAATTCAAGAACACTATTGCTTCAAATCACCTCTCTGCAAAAGTGTTCAGAAGCAAACACCAGCCTCCCCTCCAAACACGTAAAAACGCATTGAATCCACAGCCCCCAAAAACAAAACACATATTACAGACAACATTTTAAAAATTAAACAACAATCAATGTGGCACAGGAGGGTAGAAACAAAATCTTGTCTCTGCTCTGTCTCCAATACATCAGTTAAAAGTCTGCCTCCTAGCAGCTCTACAGATCATGTCACTGCTATGTAGTTCACTCTCTGGTTACCTCTACCACTGGCATTTGATCCGGTTTATTAAAACCTGGCATATCAGCATACCTGAGGACCAGAGCTGGGCAGGAAGAGCGCTGACTGAACAAGGATCTAGGGAAGTCGTGCTGTTCTCGTGACATGCTCACAACATTAGTCAAGTCTTTCCACTTCCTACACCCACATTTGCTCTCCCATTCTTGCTGTGTTCAAACACATGCAGCAGTTAGCAAGTATCCTTGCCTCGATGCAGGTCCTGCATCTTGCAGTTACTGACGATTACCCTAAGAATTTTGTGATTCCACCTTGTTACGCACTCTGTTCTATTTCATTTCCTTGTCTCCACCATTTAAAAAGATTAAGCTGAATTAATTTACATATTTTGGGGCTGTGTTTTTTCAGGGATGAATTATGAAATAGTTCCCCTAGGATTAAGCTAAACCATCTATTCAGGTTTTTGAGCAGGCTGTACTATGAATTTGCTGCACTCTGATGTCATCCCACCCCTCTCCTTCAAAAGTAACTCTGAATGGCCATCAAAGCTCTGGGCCAAAGGTTCAGTGCTATCCAAATCTGCTGCCCTGCAGAAGTCCTATTATATGGCAGTAGGACCTGGAATACTTCAGAAGAAGCATTCCCCATCACTGGGAGTAACAAAACCTAACTGATAAAATGCACCTGGTGCCTACAGTACCTAACAGAGAGTTATAATTAACATATGTCCTGAGAGCCCCCCACTAGAACAAATACTCAGGAAAGTCCTCTTTAAAAAGGATTATATTCAAAACAGACCCTGGAACCCACTGGCCTTACAGGAAGGAATCCTTGCAAATTCCCTAAATTAGAAAAGCAAGGAATACAACCAGGAAAGGTAGTCTCTATGTGTGATATCTTCTTCTCACCTTCTATAAAAGAAGTGCTATTCAAACTTCTATGTATTTAATGACATGATCCACATCCACTCAACAGCACCCTAGGAAAAATGCCTTTTGCTGAAGCTCTTGCAATGCACCAGCAGCCCATTCTGAATACCAAAACAAAAATGATATTGCAAGCTACTGAAACTAAGAAAAACTGGCTGGTTTTAAACCAACAGCAATAGGTGCTCCTGATTTATGAGGCCCAGTGTAATGCCACAGCCCTGAGAAGTTCCTTCACCTCAAAGAAGCCCCATAGAACTTTAAGTATACACTGATATAGACCCCGAATGCCAAACATACACATTACAACAAAGAGATAGTACATTAAAAAAACAAGTTTTATCACAAAAAGATAAAATCTCCATTAGAAAGAAAAACAATGTGAAGTCTAATGAGTTTTGTTTAAAAAAGTCACAAAAGCTACATTCACAATGATTCCTTCTGCATTTAAGACTGAGTATTTAAGTATTTCCTTTTTTTCATTAACTATTCTCCCCTTAGCTTTTCCCTTCTATAAACATATAAAAATAAGAAAATTCAATGAAAGTTATCTATAACTTGTTGCTGTATTTTAGGTTACTAAATCTCTACATTATCTCCCTTGCAGCTATTAGCAGCAATATCTGACAAGTATGTGTTTTTCAGCAGTACTCAAAGAGTTATGACTACATGTAAAATCCATAAAGCCAGCATAATATGAACTTTTATTTTGCAGCATCATCCCGGCCTTTTTTTTTTTTTTTTTTTTTACTGCAACACGCTGGCCATAATTCAGCCAAAAGAACTGAGTACATGGAAGGTTTACAAACTGAGACTCAACACTATTACTGATAGTAAAGCATAGGAAAAAACGACTGATAGTGACCAAGAGGAACCAAAATTAAATCAAATACTTCAGAAAGTGAATAACTATACTGACTGATGTAATGCCTGGACAAGAAAAAGATGCTATAGATGTTCAGAACCAGTAATGTCCTTGATTTACCATCCGAACATCACATGGCAGACAAGATCACTCTCTAGACAGTTGTTACTTAACTCGTGCCAGAAAAAGATAATTTCATTGCAAAGCAAACTGCGATTCTTGGATTCCTTCCAAGAATTTCAAAGCGAGACGGGCACAAAATACACACCTACAGAGCACCTTCCAATAAATCTCCTAACTTACCAAGTTTCCAGGTGTACACACACAGCGTTAACAGCACAACTGGAGCGCCCGAACACCTCCCCAGGTCCGGGCTCCGCGCAGCCCGCAGAGCACCCGGGAGCGCGGCCCGGGCGCGGCTGGGCACAGCCGCCAGCTCCGCAGCCCCTCCGCGGGCTCCGCGGTGCCGCGCAGAGCCCCGAGCCCGCCCCGGGCCCCGCCCCGTGACTCGTCAGCGCGGGGCGCCGCGCACAGTTCCCGCTGGACGCGCCCGGGTGCTGCTGCCGCTGATCCGTTCTCGTCCCGCCGCCAGGATGTGAGTGCGGGTCGAGCTGGGGAGCCGGGGAGCGGGGCGGACCCGGCGGCGGCGGGAGCAGGGCCCGGTCCGGCGGGCGCTGCCGGCGGCAGAGGCGAGGCCCGGCCCGGCCGTGCCTTGGGCCGCCCCGCCTGAGCCTCTTCTCGGGCTGGGACCGGGGCGCTGGCCGGGGCTGCGCAGGCCGTGCTGTCCCGCCAGCCCCTGGCGCGTCTCAGAGCGGGGCCCGCCCTGCCGGGACAGGGCCTGCTGGGCACCGGGGCGTTGCTCTGTTTGGAACCTTGCAGGAAGCGGTGTCATTTCCGAGGCTGTTCACCTGGGACTGGCACTGAAGCAGCACCAAAGGGTTGCGGCAGCGCCAAAACAGTGATACTGTGCTGTACAGGGCCGGCTCTGAGCCTTGCCCTGGCTCCCGCGTTGTGCCTGTACTCATTGCATGCAAGTTAGAACCCGATGTGCAAATGTGTAAATATGGGAAACAGTCAGACTTGGCTATTTGGAGTGCCGGGATGCACTAAACAAGCATCTAATGTGAAAAAAGTATGAACATGGAAAAGGAAATTGAGTGCAGATAGTTCTAGAGATACACATTAAAAACCTGGCTAGGTGATGAAAAGGTAATGAGGAGTATGTACAGAAGCTCTTGCATCCATTATAAAGATGCAGAGTGTTGTAGCTCTGTTAGGAATTCAAAGCCGTCCAAAGGTAAATTCTCATATTTTCCAAATACTTTTTTCTTCTGGTGCTTTCTCTTTCTCCATATCAACCATTTCAAAAGAATAGAGAAACATTGCTGGATAAATCACGTAGTTAGAATAAGTATGAAGTTTTTGTATCTAAGTTTTTGTAAACTATTGTTTCTTGAAACTCAGTAGTAATGTTCATATGGGAAAACAAAACACCCCTGAGCCCAAACTTCTCACTCTCTGAGCCCTGTGGACCATTGTTGAAGCTGTCCCTGCCTCATTGCAAAGTGTGGTGTTAGCAAGCCACTGCTGCCTCTTAGCACAGCAGACAGTGTGTTGACAAGATGTTAGGGACACTGCATCACATGTGCCTGCTGTCAGCTGTTAAAACACCATTTCTCCACTGATAAACTGCCCTGTATTTATTATAAGGATACAAGTTGGCAGTTTTCAGGACTGTCAGATGTATAATGATGCCTTTCTTTACTGCAGGTCAGCCAATGTCCCTGGAAGCTCAAATATGGCTGCTGGCACCAACCGCCGGCTTCAGCAAACTCAGCACCAAGTAGATGAGGTAAAAGCCTGGTCTGACAGTAGTGTCATCCTCTTCCTGTAGGAATCCTGTGCAATTAGAAGGCATATTTTTCCCCAAACAGCTTTCCTTTCCATTATATGAAGGGGAAGCAGAGAAAGGTTCCCAGTGTCCAAACATTAGCTGCAGTCTTGGCAAGTATTTCTTGACATGGCTTGCCATCGTGTTTATATTCCTTAACTCCTTCTGAAGCAAGTCAGGAATTATTTCCCAGGTTTGAAGGAATGCCAGCACTATGGATTTTTTAAAGCAGGCATTCAGGGCTTCTAGCCACAGGTGGGTTCCATAGTTTCCTTTAAGCTTATGGCTGCATATAGTAAAAGGCAATATCTCCTGCTTCTGAAAAACATTGAGTACCTTGTGGTGCTGTCTGTTGGCTGTGATTACGTTCCACTGTTTGGTCACTTACTGCAAGCCTTGAACTGCTGTAGGTTGTTGACATCATGAGAGTGAACGTGGACAAGGTGTTGGAGCGCGATCAGAAGCTGTCAGAGCTGGATGACCGCGCTGATGCCCTGCAAGCAGGGGCTTCCCAGTTTGAGACCAGCGCGGCCAAGCTGAAGAGGAAATATTGGTGGAAGAACTGCAAGGTAACCTTGGCTCGTGTGCTTGCACTGTGCCTGTAACACTGGTTACAGTTCGTGTCTTAAAAGGCAGAAAAAGTTTAGCCAGTGTTATTTAAGTTACAGCATCTAGTTTTTAAAGCATGGCACAGTGGCTGGGTGAAGGAACATCAAGCTGCATTACTGGCCATGCTGCCCTATGCAGGATCTTGTCTGGTAATGGCAGAGGGGAAGCATGTCAGTAATCTGAGGCTTTGAGAAACAAAAAGAAAAGGCTAAAAATGCTTAGCTTGAATTAATGTGCAGGAAGTATTAGAAAGTGGAAGAAGCTCACTCAGACTCCTGTACTTGTAGCTGTTGCCAAAGGTTGGAATCATCTTTGGTAAGTAACAGAACAGCTTGTGCATTCACTTGAGACAAGCTTTATGTGGAGAAAACCAGATTGCTCTGTTTGCCTGCATGCATGGCCTGCCGTCTCTGAGTGCTAGTAGTGGATTGAGCTTGCTGACTGAAGAGACTTTGCTTGCCACGTTAGATCTGACAAACAGTGCTTAAAGTCCCTTGCAGGGGCTTTTCCTGTACCCTGAGGGGTACTTGATGCTGTTGCATGGTATGTAGTAAGTGTTGTATGGCTTTTTTTCACAGATGTGGGCAATATTGATAGCTGTTGTTGTCATTATCATCATCATCATTATTGGTAAGTTTGACCAAAATGGGGATTTCTCCTAGATTTGGAATGGATGGTGTTAATCTGCTGACTGGTACAGTTTAAGCAAAGGCAGGATACTCAGGTGGAAGTATACCCAACATGAATTTGAAATAGCAGTGATGGATTTAACAATTGTATGCAATGAGTGGCAAACTGTGATAACGTGGAAGCTCCAGTACTGGAATCACAACCACGAGTGAGGGTGACAAAGGTGAAAGTGAAAATAGCAAGGACTTGGAACCCAGGAACAGACTCGGGGGTTTTTTTACAGCTGCCTGTTGCGGAAGTGTAACATGAGTTTCCACACACTGTCCTTGTCTGAGAACGGTTATCATCTGCCTTGGCTTCCTGCTTTTTTGTGGCAGTTACAAGTGCACTGCCATACCAGGGAGGCTTTGTTAGAGGTTTGGCTGCTGAGTAAAATAAGAGAACAACATTGGGTTAGGATGGAGAGCCGGGGAAGGTTTGGTTCAGTCTTTGAGTCCTCATGTAATCTCCTAGTGTTTAAAGGGAAGATAAAGCTTTTAAGTTTGTACTGTAACAGTAACAAACACAGCAGTAACCACTGACATCAGAGACACAGTCCTGGTGTCCCAGCACAGGGGAAAAATACAACTAAGAAAACCAACACGGGCAAATTGTTAGATTTAAGGGATTTAAGAGGGATTTATCTCTATTATCTTAAATTCTTAAAATGCAGGAATGTTACGGTGAGGGGCTGAAGGACACTGTTCAACCTTTTTCTTCTTTTTGTAGTCTGGAGTATGTCTTCATGAGTTACAAGAAGAAACTCAGTTCAATTGAAGGTGCCTTTGAGAATCTTCTTCAGCCTCTCCACTTCAAACCTGCTGCCTTCTCAGCCCGTATACTGCTGTTTAAAGCAAAACTATTTTGATTACCGAGATGTTAACTAACTTTACTGGTCGCCTTAAGACACTCCTGTCATTAATTACTAACCAGCACGGCTCACTACTCGCACAGTGCCTCAATGACCCGGGGCGGGCCACACCCTCCCCGGCCCCGCCCCTCGCCCGACCACGCCCAGGGGCGGGGCCGGCCCCGCACGTGGCGGCGGGGGCATGCGCGCGCACGGGGGCCGCGTGCGG